>JAECUM010007030.1:32229-54656 GCA_016617855.1 Megalonaias nervosa | reverse complement strand
TGCCATATGATTTGTATTCTTTATATATATATATATATATATATATATATATATATATATATATATATATATATACATATATATATATATGTATATATCTATATATATATATATATAATGACATGGGCAACAGAAAGAGTCTCCATAAAGCTGACTTTTTAAAAAAAATGAACACTTAAGTCATATAAAAATAAAACTGTGTCAACATCAAATTTCAGAGGGGTATGCAATAGAGGTTTCTATTACAAAAGAGGTACGTTTTCGGACAAAGGGGTAATTTTTCAAGCATAACAAAAAGGGCATACTGGTACAGGTAATTTTCAGTCAAACAAAATGGGAATACTGGTATAAGCACTTTTTTCAGCAAGAAAGAACAACACTTTCGTCACAAGCTCTCATTCATTTAAATACTCTATACTGAATAAAACAGTAATGTATGAAGATTAATGAAACATAGCAAAGTTTTAAGTATGTTTTTTAGTGATATGGACAATGTGTAGGGGATGCTAGAAAGGTCAAAGGGGAAGGGCATTAGAGACAAATATGTTAGGAACATTTATTGATATCTTATTTCAGTACTTAGTGCCAAAGTCAAACTTAAGGATTATTCAAAATATAAGCCACTCCGCTATATACAAAATCAATGTTAGATTATGTCATCACAAACCATGAAATAGTTCCAAAGATCAATGTCAACGATAAAGATGGTATATTCATCATTGACTTCAGTGTCATTTTGTGGAATAAGAAGAAAATTAACACTTACACATGTAGTTATCATATGATTAATCTGGCATATGAGATGTTTTGCTTTTTTGGAATTGATGACCATTTTATTATGACAAAATATTAAACAGGATGAATATCATCAGTATTGACACATGGATAAACATCAGCAAATAATTTTCAGTCAAGATGAACATTAATTAAGATGAAGAATATCTTAATTGGGGAAAGTCAGTGGTAGTAGGAATATATGTCTCTGAAATCTTGACAGCCAAAAAGGTGTGGAACATATTTTACTAATATAATAATCATATCAAATGCATTAAGTTTGTAACTGTACCACTAACTTTGTTAACTTGTTTAATCACTGAAAAGGATGACATAAAAATCATAATTGGATGTCTTTTAACAAGTATTTAATTAAATCTGCAATACTGTCCCCAAAAATTATATTTCACAGAAAACAGGCTTGCATTGGTAAAAAGTAATGTAAATTCTGTGAAGTAAAGCTTGAATAAATAGGACATAATAAATGATACCTGTATTTTAAAATAACCATTAACTTTTGAAAATAAACCCAAATAATGGGTGGATAAATTACTATATTTGCAAAAAACTATTTAAATGATTTTCAAGTATTATGTGTATCTTAGCATCTGTAACAGATAGAAAATCATTACTTTAATCTCTTACCTTTCACTAAAATTTAGATTTACTGACCAAATTATGTTATGCCTGCTGCCAAAATGATATCTCTTAATTGCACAAACATGTCAAGTGTCTTTTTCAATTCATAAGCTTTCCTAATTGGATTGTTTAAAATTACTTGAATGTATTATATTCTGTATTACATATTTTATTATATTGTATGCACTGTATTTTGTAAATCTAAAACCACATCTGTTAAAATCATGAAACTGAAATTTAAGTGATGTGTCATATATACCTCATTATATTTTTATATCCATTTGATCATTGTTGTTCTTGAGTATTTTATTTAAAAACCAATATGAAATTAATTTATCCCTTCTCTGTATCCCTTATCAATGAAAAATTTTATGATGTTAACTTAGTTGTATACTTCTATGAATTTTCTATGACAAAATTTTAAAAAACGTAAAACCACCACTCTCGTTCACAGAAGCAACTTGATATGTGTTCTTGAGAACAGTAATCATATTACTGCCGATTAAAAACGGTTCTTTGTAAACCCTTGGTGGGTTTAGTGATTGGTGGCAATCGAGCATACAATCAGTACTGATGTGCAGTATATAGCATAATTAAAGATTTGAATGGTTTTTGAAATACAAAGTGCACCATTCACTCATGATTGAGGGACATGCTATCGTGTATCAAGTTGATTATAAAATTTTTTAAAAAATATTAACTGTACTGATTTAAAAATATGTGACATTAAATAATGATTTGAAGTAGTGAAGCACGTTTAACAACAAATCCTAATTTTTAACGCAATAAACATGCACTGTCAATTAGTGGAGTTGATAAGAATTTGCAGTGCCATGTGACTAATGGTTTTTCATTGTTTCTAAAAATAGACAAATAGTCGAGGACTTCATTTGTACATTTTTTGTGCCAATTAGTATTGCAATTTGGAGCAAATGCTATTTAAGTATAGAAAATCCATATTTTTGATAAACTGGTGATTCTTAGTCATATCTCTTTGCTGAAATGACGGATATGAGCTTAAGAAGTGAACACCCAACAGTAAGTTATTTTTAGCATTTAGCCTCATTCCACTGTTTGAAGTTTGCTCTAATATTCCTCTTTTTTGGTGTAACCTTGATAACAATAATCTGGACTAGTTAAAAGAATGGCATATTCCTGTGTATATTATCAAAAATATTTGAAGTGTACTATTCAAAATTTCAAACGACATGAGCACATGTTTACAAATGGCTGTTACATACATCTGTCAAGTGTAGATTTAACTGAGCAGATGCTTTAATCATGCAAATAAACTATTGATTTGGTTCATAATTATTTTCTAGATTAATTCTTGCAGCTGTATAAGTGATATTTATGTGCATACAGACTTCGTTTTGGAAGTACTAGGTATCTTAAGAGTCTGTCATGAAAGGCATCAAAAGGTGTCATCATGCCATAAAGGGGTTGGTATCAAAAGACGTCATCATGCAGTAAAGGGTTAAGCATGCTGCTATATACTTCATGTAACAGTCATGATCATACATCCACCAGCACCATCTTTTAAAGTATGCAAAAGATCATATATCTTACATGATCTGTTTGTAATTTTGTCTTTTCCTTAATTTGATTCACACTCTTGGTTTTGTAGTAAGTGCCTTCTCACACACTAGCGGAAATTCATGCAACTAGACTAGTTCTTATATCTGTAATTAAATTCAATATATATCCCATTTATGTATACATAAAAGGTTTATTTAGAAAAAGTAACTAATGGCAAGTACTTTTCATTATCTGTAGATGGGTATTAAGAATGAAAGACTGATTATGCCCTAAGACATAAAGGCAGATTATTGCTTAGAGAAGTATATGCGGTGAACTTTGAGATGAAAAGAAGTTAAATGTAAATAAGCATATAAATCATGTTATAGTATGTACTTCAGGATTATAATTCTCTTTGCTATTACCACTACTGGCCACAACTGTATTTTCAATATGTAAAGTTTGATAGCCATCGGGTTACAGGCGTGCTTGAAACATATCTGTCAGTCAAGGGACCCAGGTCACTGGAAGAAGACCAATATGGCAGCCCCCATTACCTGACATCATGATGTTTGCAATGCACATTGTATGCAATGCCCAATGTATACAAAAAATTTAACGCTCAATGCATCTTGATTAGTCCGCATGCAGCAAGATCATAAGAAGCAATAGCTCAATATTATCTCAATGCCATGATCTACTG
This sequence comes from Megalonaias nervosa, assembly GCA_016617855.1. Classification (NCBI taxonomy): domain Eukaryota; kingdom Metazoa; phylum Mollusca; class Bivalvia; order Unionida; family Unionidae; genus Megalonaias; species Megalonaias nervosa. The sequence goes on along the minus strand of JAECUM010007030.1, from coordinate 51,022 downwards.
CACATAAAATGCGGTGTCAAATTGCCTATTTTAGTTCATATAAGTACCTTTTCTGTAATAGTTTGCTCCTGAAAATTGAGATGACAGATTTTAAGTTAATAATATAACTCATTATGTATTATACATGATATTTTACTATAGCACAGACCCCCACCCATAAGGCCAATTTGTATTACCAATAGCCCTTAATGTGTTAAACAATGCTAAAAAGAGAGACAGACAGACAGACAGAGAGAGTCAGACTTACTTTTGCCAGCTGGAAATCAACTGCACCCCCATATTATTGACAAGTTTTGATAATTTGGAAACAAACTCCTCATCTTCATCCTGAAGGTAAGACATGAAAGTATTACATTACCATGTGCCATTACATGTCATGAAGAATAAAGATGATTTCCTACAAAGGGTAAACTTAACTCCTAGAAAAGTCACCATTTTACTGTTATGCTCTTTGGCTGGAAGTGCATAAATGCCTGTCATGTAAAGCTTAATGCATAAACAACCAGCAGCAATACAGGTGAGGCTCTACAAGAAAAGCATACAGCATGCAATCCATTCATCTAATTCCTATTCTGATTTATATGTACTATACAAAGTAAACCTGCTGAGAGTAACATAAAACAATATACAAGGTATAGTCATTAAAGTCCCAATACCACCAAGCAAAAAGTCACATGTGCCAGGTCATCTGAATAATACTAAACCTTGAAAGATACTGGTCCTAAACATTGTTAGGTTCCATTAAAACCAGATAAAATTAAAGTTTCATCACATTATGAGCCACATAATTTCTCCCTCAAAGTGTGAAACTGCCATTTTTCAAGTGTACGAATTAATCTGATGTTGATCGGTGACATCCATGGGTGAACCGATTGTTTTCTGCCCAAATTCACCCTTCAAAGCATTTCATCATTCCAAGCTGATCACTAATATTCACCAGTCTTATATTTATCTAACACACACTTTTTCTTCCCTGATCCACTTAAGAAAGTGGGCCTGCCTCTCTTCGTTCTCTCTCGAATCAATTTGTGTGCTGCGTGCAAATGTTGATGTCATTTGATTAGTCATTAATGGAATTTGTCAAATGTGTGACTACTTTTGGAGCACTCCCCAAAAAGAATCGAATTACGAGTGACTTTGTTAACTGAATTAAGGAGTGGCACCTCTTAATTCTATAATTTAATAATGACAATGATTCACAACAAAAACAAAAATCAGCTTACTGTATTATTTTACTAATGGGTCTATAAGATAATTGAATGATGATAAAAAAAATACAGTGTATCTTTCCCATTTGATGCATGACTTCAGTATATAACTTCAGAGTATCCTATACTGAAGACTACATTTCAGTCTCCAGGTGACAATACAACATAAAAAAAATGAATGCAGTAGTTATCAAAGAAGTATTTAATGAACGGATTATATTGCAGTGTTTTGAATTTTACTCTATTTGTAATGCAAAGACATGTATAAAATATTTTTCTTTTTAAAGGGAGAACAGATTTTTTTTTATACATTGTCTTACCCGAAAGAACACACACAGCAACAAACTACCTATATATAATAATTTGCCTGCCATGATTTTAAGGAATCCATGTGGTATAGAGGTAAAGTGCATGACTGCTTCCAGCTAACACTAAATCATAAATCAGCAGTTTGATCCTTCATGGGAGCATTTTTTCTTTATAGATTTATATATATGTTACGAGTCAATGTTCATAAAATAAGTAACAGAAAAGAGTGAAAGACAACAAGCTTTGTAAAATGTAACCAATATATTTATTTCCCTAGAATACAAAGTGAAAGTGAGAAAACACAATTTATAGTATCGTGAATTAAACCCCAAAATAATCCAAGAATTACAGGCACAAGTCCTAGTAATTCAAAGTCCTGAATAAAATTCAGTAAAAAAATCCAGAAAAAATCACAAAACTGAAGTTGATGACGTGTCTGTGGTAGCTATTGATGTGTCAAGTCCTTCGCTGAATCACATTAACATAATTCCAGATTTAAATTCAGTATAAATTCCAAGAATTTTATCAGAGCACTTTTGTATTTCCAAAGAAAATAATCACTTGAATTCAATAATTTGAAGAAAATACAATTCAGCCCAACTGGTCACAACATAATATAACTTGAAAGTGCTAGATGTTAAAGCACGAATGACCAAGTCATCACAATCACAAGTTTATATACCGTATTTATTGCATGTTTTCAGATGGCAAAAAATAATTACTTTTTTTGTTGTCCGAATACATATTAAATTCTTTAATTAGGTGTCCGAAAACAAACAAGAAGATAAATTTGTGCCCCCCCCCATGTCCGTAACAAAGTTACCATTAGCTCACATGACGACGTGCTGCCGTGAAGTAAAGCAAGTATTTTGTCTAACACCACGGAAAGGATAAAGAGTGAAAAATAGGCATTACTTGCCTATCTTGTCTTTTGATACATGTCCATCCACCAGAAAACGCAGCCATACATGTATTAGAGCCACGATTGTGTGCGTAATTTCCAAAAGAAACGCCATATTAGTAATCTTGCAATCCACAGTTTAACCCTCTATTAATCAGTGATCATTAAAATCTACCTTACAAACACATGCAAGCTTTATTTCTGTGTAATTAAGATATTAATACAAACTAAATAAAAAGATTTTGGAATTATAATTCTGAAGATATTTATGACACAAACATTTTAGTATTGAGAGTTTAAATACCAGTACATGTATGATGGCTAATCTTAGAGGCTGCATGCGGGGTGAGTGTTGTGCACATGCCTCAGAAGGGTGAAAATAACAAGAAAGTTGCAATATATGAATCGGCGTGATTAATATGTTGGTATTTTTTAAAATAAAGGGATCTATTTGTTGTGGTTCTCTTCTTTTTTTTTCTTTTTTTTTTCCACCCAGCTGAGGGTAGCTTCAAAATGACCAGAGCTTGCCGACTCGAAACAACTGAATGCTCAAAGATTGTTTTGATGCATGTCGGAGATTTCAAGGTGTCTAGGTGATAATTGTTAATAATATAACTTGTGGGATTTCTTTGACAGGTGTGTTCGGAAATAAAAGGCAGCCATCTGGATTTCGTTAAAAGAGCACACGATGTACTGAACATGTAGCACCCACAATCAATATTTATCGTCTACAAAGAGGTTTATTACCTGTAGAACAATAACTATGTTTAAACTGTGGTACATAATGCCTCAGGGATAAGGGGTTTGTTTTGTTGCACAATACCAATGAATTTACTAATCCATACCGACTCTCTGATGTATTGTTTAATGTTATAAAGTAGGGTCATGGTTTCTAATCAAAGCCATAACTGTCACACCTGCCTGAAGTGGTTTCGTGTGTAACGATGTCTACACTGACAACCAATCATATTTTTGTTAGCCGAATCAAGCTAGTAAAATATAAAGTATAAATAGGATACCCACCACTATCAAAATGATCACATTAAATAATTGGCAACCAAATGAAGCAAGCTTAGCATCAGTTAAATTAACGGCAAACACGCTGTGAATTTTACTTTAAAATGACGCAGCTGATATTCTTAGATTGTGTCCGAAAACATAAGTTGTACAAAAAAATTATAGTGGAGCAACGTCCGAAAATTACAAGGCATTTAAATATTATATTTTTAAAAGAAAATACGGTGTCCGAAAACAAAGTCCGAAAACATGCAGTAAATATGGTAGTTCTCTACTTGACCTCAGGTCACAATTAGCATTTTCTAAAAAAAATCATTACCTAATGGAATAAAACCTTCTAAAATGATCCTGATATTTACAAAATCAAAACCATAACCTGTAAATTTCACTTAGGAAAGTCCAAAACCCTGACCCAAATAAACATATTTTATTCTTCTATTAATTATAATTCTGATAATAAGCTCATAAACATAGAGAATAATTTAGCTATGTATCAGTTGTTGACATAAAATGAAATAAAAAAAAGTCAATCAGGTCAAGCAGAAATGAACTCATTTTTGCAAAAGGTCAAATCCAGCATACAATGTTACAATACAACAGCATGTAATGAAATAAGTTTTTTTTCATCAAACTAACAAACAATTAAAATGAATACAGTAAAACCTGTCTTTAAAGACCACTGTTATGTGAGACCACCTGTCTTGAGAGACCTTATTCTAAATGCACAAATTTATTGATTATATACGTCTTATGACCTGTTTTGGGAGAACACCTGTTTTGAAAGACCATACTTTTTGGCAGAAGGGGTGGTCTAATAAGACAGGTTCTACTGTATACATAACATATATATATAAATAAGTTTTCCTTAATGTTTTTCCTTCCATAGTTAAGTTTGTTCCTTTTGCACTATTTCTTTCTTTCATCTTTCTTTTATCATATCATCTATCCAAATATTAGAATTAGCTTAACATAACCCTGAAAACAATTGGTTTTTAAATACTGCTATTTCAACTGGTTGCTTACATGTTATTATCAAGCTCATTAATTTTATTTTTCCACTGTTTCCTGATGCTGATTAGTGCAGTGAGACCCCGCTATGGTTTGCTCCATTCTAACATGAATTCGGATATAACATGATTATGGCGTGACTCCCAAAATTTTATATGCATGTATTTTTCTCGTAGATGAAAAACAAATTGTTCTTTTTTAAAAGTATAAAAAATAACATGTAAAAAGTTTATTATCATTTTGTGGAAGAAATCGTCTATGAATTCTAATACAAGACGATCAACATGTGGCTCCTGAATTTTCATAAACTTGTATTATCTTGTACACAACAAAATATTTTTCTTCTTAAAAGTGTGAAAAATCACATTGTTACAAGTCTCTGCTCTTAAAATAAGTAACAGAAAAGAGTGAAGACAACAAGCTTTGTAAAATTTAACAAATAATTTATTTCCCTAGAATACAGTGAAAAATTAAGAAAAAAAAAACTTACGGTTTTACGAATCAAATCCAAAAATAATCCAAGAATTAAAAATAGAAGTCCTAGTAATAAAAAGTCCTGAATGAAACTGAGTTCGAGTCCCAATGAATTCCAAAACAGAAGGCAATGACGTCTGTTGTGGTCAGCGAAGTGCTGTTGTGTCAACAGTCCTTTGTTGAATCACAGAAAATATTATTCCAGTTTTGAATTCAGTATAACTTCCAATAAATGTCTTTACCCAAGAATTTTGTAGGAGCACTTATGTATTTCCAGCGAAAAGAATCACTTAAATTCAATAATTTGAAGAAAATAAAAATTCAACCCAAACTGGTCACAACAACTTATCGTATCAACTGTCTGGAGCCCAACTAACAAACTTCTATCAAAAACAACAATTATATGCTAATTAAGACGTAAAACAGATTCCCAGATGAGGGTAAAAAGCTCATTCTTCTGAAGAAGAAAAATAGAAGTTTGTAACAATAGATACACACTACTTGTCACATAATCCAGGTATGACCTCGACTTAATGATTCTTACTCTGAGAAAGAAAAAAAAAGAAAAAGAAAAAATAAAAACAAGCTGTTTATCAAAACTGTCACTGATTTTGGAACAAGGTCCAAACTATATACAATGTTCCTATTATTAGTTGTTTATGTCAGTGATTATTAAAAATAAAAAAAAAAAATCAATCAGGTCAAACAAAACTGAACTCAATTTTGGACAAGATCAAGTCCAATAAACAATGTTACATTACAATAGCATGTAATGGAATTTAAAAAATTTAAAACTAACAAACAAATAATTAAATTAAATATACATAACAACAGGTAAAAAGTTTACTCAGGGATTGCACTGGATTTCGCTAATGTTGCAAATTGCAATTTTTGGGTTTGGTTAATGGCAACAAAATAAACCATCTGGCGATTCTTTTGTTTTTGCAACATCACTGGCTGTTTAAATTTGTATCATGGGTTTGGAGAGGAGAAAGTCAAAGGCACAATTAAAGGAAGCCACAAAATTGATACAAAATGCACTGGAATCTATTGCTACATAAACAAATTCTTTGTTCATGTTGACAAACCATTTTAACAGTACAGTGTTATATCATAATCTGCTTATTCTGATATCTGGCCTGAGTACAGTAATGCTACCAGGACTAGCTGCAATCAACCAACCTCTGAAGGCAGTTGGCTGATAAATCAGTCCCACACCTATAGTGATACTGACTGGTGATTTAGGAGCTGATATCATCTATTCAATAAACCTGTAAAAATCTGCAGCTAATTTTGTCTGCACAAATCAGTGTACATTTATACAATTACCAGTATTTTTGATGGCTGTCGAGTTACCATTGGTTTAAAGGTTCTTTTAGCAATATATGCATAATATTTCTGGATCAAATCCTATGCTTAGTGACTTATAAATTCAAGTGGAATAGCACAACGCTATGTCTTGTGGCCATTTTGAATTTAGTGCTAGGTATCGCTATTACAAAATACCAGTAAGTGTCTAAACTGTACACGGCTGTGTTCTGGAAAGATCTTCATGCTGCACATTTTAGTAAACAGGTGACATCAGACCAACATATCGTTCATCAGCATCAATCAACACAGATTTGAGAGGCTGATTTATCCCGAAAAGATAGTTTTGCTGAAACTTCAAAAAAAACTGATTACCTTTGAAGCACCAATCATTCTGCATAAATTTTAAGCAAATAAAACAAAATCAGAATCAAGGTTCTAAAATTATTTGATGATGTCGCCGCAATAAGAAATGGGCATTTGTTTTGTCCTCCAAAGCTATCCTTCACCAGTGACTTCAATAACGCATGCACCCTTCATCAAATAAAGTCGACTAGTCTTCAATAAAAATAATGAACCTTTCATCAAAGAAACCCAACACCAAACTTAAATAAATGTAATGGAATCTGATAGATTGTTGCATTTTCCAAAGTGACTGGAACATGTTTATTGTGCTGTGAAAGTTTTCTTTTTTGCTGGAAAAAAGTTTATGCTTATTATCTCTACCAATGGTGGCATAAACACAAATTAAATTTCCAATCTTTTGAAACCATAGCTATCTGGCTGTCAAGCTAACTGAAGATGGGGTATCTCGCAAAGATGTTTGTTAAACTTTTAATTTGTTCACTTTTCATCTTCATATGAATAGCCTCATCCCCTGGGTAGCCTCTGCAAGATGACAGCTATCTCCAGCTGACCAAAACCTCATCCAATTTAAGTACATGTAGCATGTAAACAACTATAGTCACATGCTACTGACAAAAATATTGCAGTGCATTGTTCAGTGTCAACTGGATATCAATCAAATGAGGATTGTCATTTTTATGTGACCGATACATGAATTTGATATCATGTGATCTCGGATTTTCCATATGCATGTACAGTTCTTAATGGACTATTGATTGTACTACACAAATGTAAGCTGTCAAAATACAAGTGTATTTAAGACCAGCTTGTCTTCATTTAATCAAAAGCACATATTTTTGCACTGACTTATAAACCACTCCCTCAATAACTCGCACCCTGATAACTCACGAACCTGCTTATAACGCAGGGTCAGGCATGGATCCCATTTCTGAAACCAGAAAATACCAAACAACTGAACCCTATTTGTTGAACTTTAAGAAAATCTCGATCAAAACTGGTAATGGAAACTTTTGAGATATCGCTGGTTTTATTGTCCAAAATGGTAGATAGGACCTGGAAATTTTAATCAACATTATGAAACATCGACTTTTAATAACAGTCATATAATCTCTTACATTTTCTTTTCAAACGACATTCTTAGTAAACCGCAATTAACAATATTCAAGGACATTTCGATCAATGAAAATGCCACTTATGTCGATATATAGATAATAGCGAACAACTTCATCAGAAAAAGTGCTTTATTGACAATTTTTCTCCACTCGATTATAAAACGAGGTTTCAGCCATTAAACAGCCCAGTTCCTCCACCCCATGGTTTTCTGGATGTCTAGTGGGTTTTTTGGAGGTCCCTTGGCAACTCGCACCCTCGCTTATAGTGCGGTCTGTGTTTTTGGATCCCAATGTGCACGAGTTATCAAGGGAGAAATGTATTACACAACACACACACCATCCCTGGCCATCACTTTATTACATGCATCACAGTTCTGTCTATAACACGGTCAGGCTCTATGGACCAAAACCACTATGTTATAGTGGAGTCATACTGTACATGTCTTTGCTCATGACCATACCTGTGTGTGTGTGTGTGTGTGTGTGTGTGTGAGAGAGAGAGAGAGAGAGAGAGAGAGAGAGAGAGAGAAAATAAGAATGGCCATGATGAAAGAAAAAAAGAAACTGGAGGGGACAAGGCTTTTTGGGACCATCTTTCACATCTTTGCTGGTGTTTAGGTGCTGAATTTTGAATGTTATATACCTGTCTTCTTTTTTCTTACTTAAGATGTATATGTGTGCTGTATATGTGCTTGTGGATTGTCAAAATTCACTGAGATGGTATGCCATAGCTGCTCTATTTTCTCAGATCAAATTATAAACAAACAGTACTGCGCACTGGAACAAATACATCTGTATTACTCTGTCTGACTGTAATATTTGTTTTTTCATTCCATCCATTTTGGAGACCCATTTGATATATAATAAGAAACCAGTACCAGTTCATTTATGGTCTTGACAATAAATGTTTCAAAACTGATATCATCAATCAATAAGTAATAAACCGTGCCATATACACCTCTCCCTCAATAACTCGCGCACAATGGGGTCCACAAACATAGACCACACTATAAGCGAGGGTGCAAGTTACTGAAGGACCTCCAAAAGTTGAAAAAATTAGCTTACAAAAGTTAGATATTGAGAAGACAGTGGAGTGGGGGGGGTTAGGGAACTCTGCCATTTAATGACCAAATGCTCGATTTACAATCACGTCAATAATAATTTTTAATAACGCGCTTTTTCTAATAAAGTTGTTAGCTATTCTGTTTAAATAACATTTATTTTCAAAATGTTCAACAAGTGAAAGATCATTCCACTGGTTTCAACAACCATCATGTGTATGCGAAAGCATCTGTGTATTACGTCACTGCTTTTTGTTTTCTTGATGAGTCTGGTTCCCGAAGTGGTATTTAATGGTATCCTGCCAAATCAGTAGTCAAAAGAGCGGGGAACTAGACTAACTGTCGATACACCACCAAACAAGATTCCTTTTCTTCAAAAACAAGCGAAATTTCTTTCATGACACAATCATCTACGTCGAATCTCAATTTCTGTATTGTTCAGTTAGTAGAGTATTGATTTCATGATTTCATTGGAAGTAATAATGAAACTTCTTATCATCCTTGAGGATATCTTTAAGTGCCAGTTCAAGAATTCTCTGAAACTCGCTTGCCCACAATGGTCCGTATCTGTGAAACCAAGTTCTTTATTGCCTCACATGCTGTATACTTTACAGCTACTGTATCCTCTCTCTCTTAAAACTGAAAGAACTCCTCCACAACTAAGAGATTAGAAAGGATGTGAACACTAACAAAATGAGAAAACTGGACATTCCAGTTTCAAACCACTAACAAGCCAAGCGTTTGCTACTACCTAAGTGTCTATACACTTTAATCTATCTGAACACAATAAAAACTGTATTCTTTGTCAGATAATATAAATCTGCTAATATGATACAATGTTCTATAGTAGCAATATTAATCAGAAAGATAGAGATTTTGCTTGGATCTACCAATTACACATAATACTCTACAGCTGGATGGGATCAACATCTCTGTTTAATTGGGCGTCCCGGCATTTCCTCCAATGACTGCCCTTGCATTTTACTGATTATGTCATAAACTTTGACGTGGTCATTTTGCATCATGACCGCTACATGTCAAAACGAATATTGATGGGTCTTGTGTGCTGCTGCAACAATATTTAAACACAACAATATACTTAAATCTTCAAAAAAGAAAAATCTCTAGAAACACGACAAAATATGGCATAGTTCAACTGATGCCCTCTACTGGACCCAAAATTAGAGCTATTGGAGTTGTGGATAGAATTTGTAATCCAATCCAATTACATCCGTGTATAATATTTCAAACACTATGGAAAAATCTCTTCTGCAGTCTTATGCTTTGAATTACAAAAACTTGATGAGTTACAATAGTAACGAAACCAATCAGGGACCAGGGGTGACTAGATCACCCAAAGCAGATGGGAGGGTAGCCTGCACATCCTTTCAGTCATCAATTTCAAACAATTCTATATATTTTTTGCCAATATGTGTGTTAGGAGCTTTTAACCTATATAGCTATAATCCATGAATATACAGAAGAAAACAAAAGGTAATTTAATTATAAATTTCCTTTATTAAAAGCAGTCCTGGATAAAAATCAAATACATATTTAAGGAAGAGAGAGAGGCAAATTTTGTCTCTATAAGTTTCATTTGGATCCGAAAATAGGCTGAAAATGGCTCTTACAGTACATACCCCTTTAGTCAATACTGGTCCAGTGGTTTAATTGAGGAGTTTAACCTAGTGATTGTCGACAGACACATAACAGACCATGCACGTTGCACACAGCACCATACCATAAGCTCATTTGGCCTTACAGCCAGAAGAGTAAAGCACAAACCAGTTGCAATCAAACCAAAGTCAGAGGAGCTGTGCTTGTCTTCGTCTTACTGTGTTACCTCTGGTGGTTGAAGTGATCCAGAGTTCTGCAGGACAGTGGTGAAGGACTCCACCAGCTCCACCTTGCCCAGTGGCTCCATCCCCTTGCTCAAAATGTCATGGATACAGTCACATGCACTCCCTCGCAGATGCCTTACGCTCATGAAGCGCACCAACAGTGGTACAAATCTGTCATTAGCAATCAGGTTAATTTCAATCCAGGAGATATACTTGCCAATCACTTCCAGGCAAGTACACACTAGTTCTGCATGGCTGCTCTCATACTCTGTCTGCAAGCAAATTCATATTCAGATACTTTTTAATATTCATTAAGAAATGTGCATGCTGAAAATCTCTATACTCCATGTGTGTGTATGTATGTATGTATGTATATATATATATATATATATATATATATATATTGAGGGAAAAAGAGTCATTCAGCTTAAAGAAGCACTAGCATATACTATAAAAAAATATAAAATTCCCGGAAACTCAAAAGGAGTGTGCTGTCCTTGTAAAAACACAACTTTCTGCCCCATAAAGTACCTGTCAAACATTTGAATGGGCTTAGATAATCTTAGTCAAGTTTTCAGATTTCAGTTTTCAAAAATGGCGACATCAGTTCTGAGAACTGTAAATAGTGCACAGGAATAGTGTTTACATATTCAAACAAATGGAGCTGTTACCAAAGAAGCTCATGATTCCATGTAAACATTAAGATTTTATGGAAGACATGCATCCTAGAAAAAGAAATGTTTTGTGGAAAATCTGCCTGTACATACGGGATTATTTTGACCAAGAAGATGGAGAAAGATTAAATAGAAGACATGCCAAAAGATACAATAGTGCAGGACACTTCCAACCTATATGGAAAATGGCTTAAAGTAAGTTGACATTAGAAAATGAGGGGCGTCTCAAAACTATTATACAAATGCTGAATTATTAATGCTATACAATCTAGATGGTACCATAATTTAAAGTCAATGCTTGCTGCAAATTTAAATCACAATGATATTTTACATTAATGATGGAGGAATGGATATGCATTAAATATCATGAATAAAGTTATCATTACTGGAATTTAATGTGGCGAGTGAAGGTGTAAATATATACTTTCATCCTTTTTACCTTAAACTGAGTGCATGACTGCAGTACATGTTATCTAAATAACCAAAAACAGTTTCTTATGTCAATGATGTTGCTTAATTCAAAGAAATGTTGCTGCTAAACCACAAATCAGTTGCTTTACTCAACATTTCTTTACTGTGCATTCAGCAAGGTAGTCATATCTTATATATTTATTTTATTTTATAATGATAATTTATTAATTTTTAGTTTATGCACAACTTCATGATCTTGAGTTATTTTAGGTAAATATTGCCAGTTTTGTAATGGGCTTTGTCTGATAATGACCATTAAGAGAGGAACTGGTGGTGTGGTGAGCTGATGTAATGTCGAATTATAAGGCTTAGTCAATGTCTAACACTTGGATAGGGGTGTTGTACATGTACCTTCAAACTGAGAGGCAGATAGGATCACATGGGGTGGGTATGATCAGAACTTTTCCTATTGGTTGGCACTGGCAGCTTAATTCAAAGAGCTAACCAAAGTAGATAATCTTACATAACATTGCATGATCATGTAGAGCACCATGTGATCAGTCACTTCTCTGGTTTTTCAAAGGTACAGACAATGGATTTAGAGTCTCGGCATCAAATTATTCTTATGGATTAATAATAATCATCAACTGCAATGTGTATGGGTTGCTATATGTCCTTTACCTTTTCGCATTCACCACTTGTATGTAACTCACAACCATTCCTTCTACAGCCATGACAATTGAAAGGAAAATGTATATTTTATGAAAATTGGAAGAAAACTGGAACACCATATTAATAGGGTAGATGGAAGATGGGGTAGCTGGAAGACTATGTCTTAGCTATAGTTTCCCTTGTTCATAGTTGTTATCAAAGTATGTGTTGAAAATTTTTAAAAAGTCTTGCTGATATATTAATATCTGTGGCTTTTAGTTATATAATTATATTCAAATACTAATGTATGCAAATTTGTTTTGTTTCTCATTTCATGAAAAGCTGTTACAGAAAAGGTGTATTTTGTCAACCAATCCAAGATTTTTCTCAAAGTTTTGAAATTGTTTGAAATATTTTCAAAATTATCATTGAGAATCATAATGTTTAAGTTAAAAAAATAAAATTGACTTTTATGCTCATGCATCTTTCAGAAAGGTGGGAATTATGTCCTCCTGTCTGTCTGTCTGTCTGTACCTTCTTTAGTAACGTAGTGTACCTCCTACAACATAAAGACAGAGACTTGAAACTTTGGAATATGATTGGAGGTAGTCTTTAGATGTACACAGTGGTTTCAAATGGATGGTTAATAATTCTACACAAATCTAAAGATTAAAGAACTGTATGTGGAAATCTTAAAGTTAGGTTTCTGTCATCTTCAATACCAAGGCTATGGCATATGCATTGGTTTTTATGATTACACTCTCTGGTCTTGTTAAGGGATGGTCCCTGTGGTTATGCTTTCCCTGGGTCGCAACTTTGAAACTGCTGAGGTCCCCAGTCAATAATCATGTATAGGTCTGAAGAATATGAAACAGAAGTAGACATACCCCCATATCCAATACAGACCAAAGTCGTGCAGAGATGTCAAAATTTTCTGAAATTTTTACCGGATACCCGTCAATCCTAATGACTGGTTACCCAGGTACCTGATCAAAGGGAAACTGTATTAAATGTGGACCTGAATTGTTTCATTGAAGGTTTACACATGCCAATCCCCAAGAGAGGTATAAGAGTTATTTATTACTAATGTAAGTGACAAAAAACGTAATCTGAGCATAAAAAGAGCAATCGATGTATTACATGCCATAATAACAGAAAACTGTATGAAAAACGCACATATTTATTTTATTTTAAAGGTACATTTCTTTTTGCTACTTACCTGGATTTCCAGTTAAATTTGTTGTCACAAATTGGCTCAATCCATGTGGATTAGTAGTTAGTATACGAGTACAGACACAAAAAAAACGGATAAATTATTTATGCATAACACTCATTTTAACTAGTCTATATGTCTACAGTAACTTTCATGAATAGTCATGAAGTCCACAAATGATGACTGTTGTAGCATCCTCAACCTGCCATGGTTCGTCCCTTAATGATGGTGCGGTGCAACATGTCTTAAACTTTAACAAAATCCCTCTCCTCTAACATTTTTCAGTCATATGACATCCAACAGTCATATGGATACAGCCCATTCTTTTATGATATCTGGCACCATTTATTTTCAATTTAGACTGCCCTGCTACTTATGTAGTATAAAAATAGGCTGAATCTATGACAAGTGGTTTCACATTTAAGAAACCTGTCTGTTTTCTTGGAACTGTTTCAAGTAAAATTAATGCAAAAATAATATTTACACAGTCAATTATTATTAGATTTTTTTTTTAGTGTTATTAAATAACAAAGATTTCACTTATAATTAAATATTTAAGTGAAAATTTTCATTCTGTATAGTTGTCCATTTCGTTCATTTTTTGCTAACATGGTATAAAAAGTGCATGTTACAGTAACCAAGTTTATGTGTTGCCTTTGCCGTGACAAAAATATGTCAGGTTTCCCGCTAAAAAAAAAAAAAGAGTATAGTAAACCAACATGTGAACAGTGGCCCTGACTTGAACAAAAGGGCTACAAACTTGAGGCAAAAATGGCATTAGTTAAACCAGACATTTATATTGTGGTTTCTTTTATCTGAATCGTAGTACTTATTTAAATTTTATTTTGTTCAATAGTTCTCAATCAGTACTTACTGTCGCTGTCAACTAAAAGTATTGATGTAGTTAATATCATCAGGATCTCAAAACAAGCATGTTTAAGTAGCGAAAAAAATGGCGCATGAACCATGGACAGGCACGAAGTTAGGATGGTCTAGCTTCAAATATCAGCGCTGATTCTTAAATAGGTCCCATTAGAAAGGAGAGAAGTGTCTTCCCTTGTATTATTATATAGTATATGTATGACAAGTAAATTGTACACAGCCATATGAGCCCCTGTGATGATGAATAAATGTGCACACGACACGAGCCTCGAACTGAAATCGTTATTCTGTGTCTCGATTTGAACCTGGAATACTTTTTTTTTTTATATATAAAACGGGTACCCGGTTGTTCATTGTTACCTGGGTTATTATTAATGGGCAGGTACCCACCTACCCCCAGGTATCCATTGGCATCTTTAGGGTCATGGTCCTTAGATTATGGATTTGCCCTGAGTCATAACCTTGAAACAGTTGAGATTCACACCTTCTAACCATATACTGGTTGAAGAACATAAAAAGCAATTGGTGAAATTTCCAGTACAGATCCTGAAGATGGAGACTTGCTCTTGGGTCATCACTTGGAAACTGTTGAGATACCCAGCCTATAAGATATATAGGTCTGAAGGTTTAGATGAAAGAATATGAGACTTATGTCCAGCACAGACCCTAGGTTGGGTCTCTGGATGTGAACTTCATGCTGGCTCAGAGATACATATTCCTTCTTTCAGTCTCTGTGACCCTGAAATATGATCTATCAAGTCCAAAATCAATAAATACAACCTACTTACAAATGGTGTTGTGCAGAATCAAAATTGGGAACAGACAAACAAATGGACAGACATCATAACATGATACACTGCACCTAATGGCACAAGATACTGTCAGGCATTGAATTTAGTTGTGAAGCAAACATGGCTATAATTCTAACAACATGGGTCCCTCAAAGGGATTGACACTCTACTAGCCAAACAGAAATTCCATGAATCCAAGATAAGTATGTTTCTTCATTCCATCTGCCAAGTGTTGAAACCATATGATGTTCTTATACAATAATAAGGTTTCCAAGATGGCCATCAGGTGGCAACATTGGCACTATTTTCATTTAGGAGAAACTAGACATCATAAAAAATCTTTTGGTGAAAACCCATGTTGATATATCCATTCATGAGTAGTAGTGACGAGATCAAGTGGACTGATGTGACAAGTCATATTGGATTTCCAAGCAGGACCATTTTCATTTACAGCCAACTAAACCCTGGGAACATTGTGTGTAAATTTCCTGGCAATCCTCAAAGTAGTTACTATGTAGTAGCTATAACAAACTTGTGCTAACAGCGAGATGGATGACTATGGAGAAATAATATATAACAGGCCATCCCATAAGCTGTTCTGGTCTATGACAAACAGAGGTAAATATTGTGGGAAGACATCAAAATCTTTCAGTGTATTATATGTGCATTTTCAATTTATCACCATAATATGTACCAAGTTTTACAGCAATCCATCAAAACTCTCAGATATGTTGCATTCACAAACTTCTGATACAGTGCATTCAACTGCATGCTAAAACAAGGGCAATAACTGTATTCAAGTATCTATCAAACTTAAGTAGCCAATGGGCAGCAGCACTTGAAACATTCAGTGGCCATTTCAAATTTTGGGTCATAATACTTAATTTGCTTTAAGCATTGACAGCAGAAATCCATTTAGTGGGAATATAATGATAAAAGATGACATAATGTGATTTAGATTTTGTTAAGACAAATTAAAGAGTAATTTTATACACAACAAAAGTCAGGTCAAGCAACAGGGGTCTGAACCAACCTTTTGGGGTTTTTTTAAGGGTCCACTTTTAAAACCAAACTCTCTACCAAAAAAGCCACAATGACCCTGGACAAAATATTACAAGAGTTAAAATAAGACCCAGTACCACCACCCCTTGCAGTCAGCACTGCAGACGCATCGGGAGTACAAAATAAGTAATGGGCAGCACATGTTGCTGGCAATGCTGCCCTGGCACTGATATTTGATGGTGTAGCTGGGGGTAGGGGAACTGACTTTTTGGGGCATTTTTAAGGGCTCATTTCTAAACTCGAGGCCTTTAAAAAAATGTTGAGATCTTGCATTAAAAATGCCAATCCGAGCTTTTTACCTTGTTTCTGCGATGGCATCATGAGGACTTCCCCCCCTGCCTTGTAAAGTCGTGTCCGGGGGGTAGAAAGGTGTGTTTTAAAATAACCAACTTATCAATGATGTGTAATTAAATTGTTGTTTGAATAATAATAACGAGTGATTCTGCTCTCTCCATGGAATCTCGTACAACTAAACTAGCTTGAGAATGGCTAGAGGCAATTAAGAAATATCTGCTCGACCGTGATTCTGTCAAACAGCCGCTACAACAGCATCAGGAAGCCCAAATGGAATTTATTGAAGGTACAGAGCAGTTCTTCAAACCATCTGTCGAACCAACCAAAATTTTTTTACAGCAACCGAGACAACACAAAAAGTTCTATTGACACTACCTGCTGATACTGCTGGTCATCTTCAACCCCCTCGACCAGCACCCCAACAACCCAAATCCAACCACCACCAGAGGAGTCAACTCCCCATTTAGAACTAACATAATAGATAAATTTATCAAAGAATGTATTGCCACTATCAGGGATAAAGACCAAATACTTGATATTGATGCATTTGGATGGGGTCATAGAGATCAATATGTAAAACAAGAATATATTTACAGTATAAAAGATAAAAGCTGCCGATTGGGTTAAAGATGTATATCGCATTGCTAGTAATACTCAGCAAGTCAAATCTAAGGAATATATCAATAATTTTGAAATCTTTAACCAAGCAGTAGAGGAATATGCTGTAAGAGTAGAACAGGAAAGGATAAAAAATGTAAGACATGAAGTGTCAACTTGAAAAAGCAGCAAAAGAAATGAGAAAATCGGGCATACAAACTAGATCTGAAACAAAGAAGGAAAAAGAAAAACCTGCATTAAATGTGCTCCAGCAGAACACTCTGGAACCACAGCCAGATTCATACACAAATTGTCACCTGAAGAATAAAAAATCAGAGAGGGTCTAACCTGTGATGTGCTTGCACTTCATGGTCTTAAAAATAAGGTGGCAATGTAATCCTTAAATCTCCAGGGATTCACAATAAGCTCTGTCCCAATAACATCCTCGCTGATGTTGATCGACTAAAAATTCTGACTGAAGATCAGCTGGCAAAAATTCCTTCAAAATCATCAATGAAGCAGATGCGATTTGTCAGCATTTATTCACAGGTGGTGTCATGGACTGACACATCTATTAGGCACTTATCGATGACATTGCCTATGATCACTACAGTGACTGATCATGATGACAACACAATTAGATTGGTGATAACAAAATAACATGATAGTAAACAATGTTCAACACAGACCTGTAATGGTCAAGGTGATAAATTCATGATTACCAGTATATAAAGTTATCTACAGAGATGTTGTTCAGGGTCTATTCAGAATGGTGGCCCCCAAAACAATCCCAATTGCAAAACAATTAGGAATGAAAGCCATCAAAGTTGTTCAAGGCAGGGATATTGACGCCATTGGTGATGTTGCTGGTAAAGCATTCTCAGTAGTCTGAGACAGATTTCCATGATTTAATAGGACAAAAACCACAGCCAGCAAAACTGCCCACCTCTGAAGTCATGCCATTGTCAGTACAATAATAATTCAAGCTGCAAATAAACGACTAAAAAAACTAGCTGGCATCTTCTAGTGACTTTCGAATGACAAAACAACAAGCTGCTGCAACAGAAAAAAAGATTATAATGGCAAGTCTGATAGCAAGATGTGGGCTGACTCGATGTCATTTTAAACAATAGTTAACAAAATAAAATGCTCAAGCATATATCTGATCCCACATCTGACATGAACACGCCATCCTCAAAGATAAATCAGTGCGTAATTATCAATATTATTCTTATGTTGTACATGTATCTAACGCATGTGGACAAATCTAATTTCAAGTCAAAAATACAAGCAGATGTTTCCTGCCTGCCAAGGCATTGAGATTGAAGGTCAACTTCTGAAAGCAGATAGCACTCGACCATAATGATTTAAAGAACTACCGCCCAGTTTCTAATCCCCCATTCATGTCAAAAATCTTAGAAAAAGTTGTTCTATCCCAACTTGTATCTCATCTGAATTCAAACAATCTTTTTAGCAATGTACTTCTGCTTATCGCCCTTGCCACAGTACTGAAACTACTCTTCTGAAAGTAGTCAATGACCTCTCTGCTTTGGATAATGGAAAGATTACAGTCCTCACTCTCCTTGACTTGTCTGCAGCATTTGACACTATAG
>JAECUM010007030.1:0-32209 GCA_016617855.1 Megalonaias nervosa | reverse complement strand
AAAGTACAAACCATCAGCGATAAACTTGACAACACAATTTCAATTGACTCGTCGTCACCATACAGCTGCGATACAGAATTTTAGCGGCAACCGTTAGCAGCATTTGAACCTGTTTTTATGGATTTAGTACATACAATCGTGATGAAGAGTGCACCAAAGTCATGCGAACTTGATTCGATTCCGACATCACTGCTGCTTGAGTGCTTAGATCCAATATTGCCTTCACTAACTGATGTTATTAATACCTCTCTCTCATCTGGGGAATTCCCATCATTTTTCAAAACTGCCATTGTAAAGCCTCTGCTGAAGAAACCAACACTCGACCATAATGATTTAAAGAACTACCGCCCAGTTTCTAATCTCCCATTCATGTCAAAAATCTTAGAAAAAGTTGTTCTATCCCAACTTGTATCTCATCTCAATTCAAACAGTCTTTTTAGCAATGTACAGTCTGCATATCGCCCTTGCCACAGTACTGAAACTACTCTTCTGAAAGTAGTCAATGACCTTCTCTCTGCTTTGGATGGCGGAAAGATTACAGTCCTCACTCTCCTTGACTTGTCTGCAGCATTTGACACTATAGACCATGATATATTACTTCACCGTCTCCAGCATGTATTTGGCATTCATGATGCGGCCTTACTATGGTTCAAGTCCTACTTGGTCAACAGGACACAAATTGTGTCCGCAAATGGAAAACACTCCAGCCCAGTTGATCTATGCTGTGGTGTTCCACAGGGGTCTGTTCTTGGACCTGTTCTCTTCATTCTATACACTCAGCCACTCTCAAGTGTCATAGATCATCATCCAGTGTCTCACCAATTGTATGCTGATGACACCCAAATATACAAATCTAGCCATCCAGCTGAAGTTGAAGCTACCATCCAAGGCGTAGAGGTGCATTTCCGATGTGAAATCATGGATGACATGTAACAAGCTGCAGATGAATGATGATAAAACTGAAGCCATTCTGATTACAACACAAAGACTTTCTCATTCACATCCTTTACCGCAGACAATAAATATCAGCAACAACAACATTAAATTCACACAATCAGCACGAAACCTAGGTGTTACTCTTGACAGTACTCTCTCATTGCACCAACATGTCATGAACATATGCAAGGCTGCATATCTTGAGCTGAGACGCATCAGCTCCATTCGCAAGTATCTTTCAGTTGATGCCATTAAAATACTTGTGTGTTCCTTAGTAATTTCAAGACTGGACTATTGGAACTCAATTCTGTCTGGTTCGTCTCAATATCTACTCCAGAAACTTTAAAAAGTTCAAAACACAGCTTCTCGGATCATCCTTAGAGTACCACGATCAGAGCACACCTCTCCCCTGCTCTCTACCCTACACTGGCTATCCATACGATCCAGAATTAAACACAAACTTTGTTCTCTGTGCTACGTTTCACTGATGGTCTCCAGTCCAACATACCTATCTGACCTCACCCATGTGTACACACCTGCAAGATACTTACGCTCCTCTTCTGACATTCGTATTCTCATTATTCCCACTATGAAAATGAAATAATATGGACAACGCTCTTCTGCATACCAGGGCCCAGCAATGTGGAACGAATTGCCCACTGTACTTAGACACAAAGACACAGTGATCTCATTCAAGAGCGCTCTTAAAACTTACCTATTTCAACTGCAAGAACAGACTTAAAGATGTATCCTTACTTTAAATATTTACAGCATGTTTTCTGTTTCTAATTTCGTGGTGTTTGTTTTTATTGTTGTAATTGTATCATTATATATGTTTTTAAGTGTTGTCAAATGTTGTAAAGCGCTTAGAGCTTCTAAAGATTAGGCGCTATACAAAGTCCTCATTATTATTATTATTATTGTTATTATTATTATTAAATTAATATTGCTGTTGTTCCTCACTTACGATAAACGTTGGGTTTAAAAGTACCCAGTGGCCATGCGTTAAGTCAATCACACACGCGACATACCCTGAGACGCACTATTGAAGTTTAGTAAATACAGTATAAGGCTTGTCGCTTAGGCAATGATGGGAAATGCCCCAAGGGTACGCCATGAAGAAACAATACTCAATAAAAATTAGAGCCGACATTAGGATAATCTGAGGTCTTTGCGAAAACAAACCTAAATGGTAAATTATCTGAACTGAACGGAACAATACAAAACATTTATATTGAAAATATATTTCAGCCCTTACATATGTCGCATATGAGAATGATAAAACCACAACTGCTTCACTATTAGAAGATGACGTCAATAATTTATGGAGATAATAATCACATCAATAACTAAATGCTCGAAGAGAGGGATAGTAAGAAAAATTATGTTTATATGCTTATTACCTAATCGTGACCGATATCAATAAGGTAGTTTAAATAAAATATTCGGGCTTTGAAAACCACGAATTGGGGATGAAGACCTTAAACAATAGTCAGAAGGAACATGTGTAATTCGGCTCATTTAGAAACAGCTTTCTTACATTATTGCACTCTTGCACGCACATCTCTCTTAAAGTTTTGCACTCTTGTACACATACAAAGATATTATTCCATAATTGCTCCCCCTTACAAAAAAATCCTCACACACACACACACACACACACACACACACACACACACAAACAAGTCGCATACGCGCTTTCCCTATCTTACACACGCGCACACGAGCAAATTCATTTTTGCCTCTTTCAGCTCAAGTTAAAAACAATCGTTTTTTGGTTTTGAAAGTTTATGGAAACTTTCTTGTTTAAAACGTTACTGCTGGCATGGAAACTGTAACTTTTATAAAGTTACGGCTGATATCGTGACCGTTCCGGTGGCTTAAGTAGTTAGAACGTCCGCCTCGGATGCGAGAGGTCGTGGGTTCTAACCCCAGCCGAGTCATAACAAAGACATACAGATGGTACTAGCAGCTGCCTCGCTTGGCGCTCAGCATTAATAGGTTAGTGTTGTTACATATGATGCTACATATGACTGGAAAATTGTTAAAGCTACTTTAAAAATTCAATCGCGCGCACACACACACACACACACACACACACACAAACTGGTATCGATGATGTTGTGCCTGTATAACTACTTATATATGTAAAGATGTATTTATATTCATATCTGCGATGACGTCAGGAAACCCCAAACCCTCCCATAACTGATAATTAAATGGCCATAAGGGTTTGGGGTTCTCTGAGATCTATCTATCTATCTATCTATCTATCTATCAAATTATACATCTATTTAATGAACGAATAAACTATAGGTATAGGTCCATTCATCCGGACCCCTCCTGTGGCTTAAATGGTTAGAGCGTCCGCCTCAGATGCGGCCGAGTCATATACTTATAAAAAGAAAGACTTCTACAAATTGCACTAGCAGCTGCCTCGCATTAAAAGATTAGTGTTAGGACTGGCCCTGGTGTCAGGATAATGTGACTGGTTGAGAAATGATGCTACAATTCTGCGGCATGATGCCCCAGTGTTAGACATCACTATAAACTGCCAAATGAAGACATCGTAGCGATATGACTGGAAAATTGTTAAAGCTACGTTAAAAATCCAAATCACACACACACACACACTCAGAGGCCCATTCATTCAAGATATATTCTCCTTGCACAATGTATCTTATCTATATATCCATGCACATATGTATATACTGTAACAAATTTTCTTTTCAGTCTTTGTGAATCAGCTCTGGGTGTATATTTACTAGGTCACACTTTGAATGCCTACTTTTCTCAGTATATTCGTTTCGACAATAAAACAAAAATACGTAAAAATGTTACATGTACCCATTCATCGAAACTCTTTGTTGAAAAATATTTTGTTTATATTTCTACTTTCTGAGACTATGCCACTATTCTAATAAGCTCTACATTGCTAGAAGCAACTCCTGCGTGTGGCGGTCTTATGTCATTTGATATTGTGAGAAGTAAATCTGCCTTCGGAAGGCGTTATGTCATTCGATATTGTGGGCAGTAAATATAGCATGGGACGGCGTTATGCCATTTGATCTTATTGAGCTCCTGTTGGAGTACTTTGTAAAATCTTTAAACCATCAAACCGTCAAGGCATTACATTATGTCGTTGTATATTCAGCTGATAACAAGCCGGTTTTTGACCGTGAAGTAATAAAATCCAGGCCTTGGTATAGCTGGTAGGCAGTCTTTTACTGGATAGTACCTTGGCAGTCATATCAAAAGGAGTATGTATGTTCCGACAGTGGAACTGGTCCACGAGAAATAAAATCTTATATACGTGCAAAAACAGGAAAATTAGAAACAATTCTGACTAGATGTCCACCATATTCCAGGAGCAAATGCATTATAGTTCAATGTGTTGTCCCTTATGTCCGCCATTTTGTTTCTGTACAATTGAGTAGTAACCTCCTTTGATTCTGAACGCTCCTATGATCCCAAACGACCAGAAAAGCAAGATAGGATAAAAAAATAAAAAATAAAAAAAAAAAAATAAAAATAAAAATAAAAATCGGCGATCAATGATTAAAGTGAAACCTGTTCCTGGGCAGATTACTGCCAAAACATAGCTCCTTGTGTACGGTTGACTCAAACTAATGAAACAGCCTCATTACTATCCCATGCTTGAATCACAAGGCATTCGGTTAGACAAAAATCATTATTCAGGATAATTGATATGTACTGTAACTGATGAGATGACGAGTCATGTACTTCTGTCCCTGCGTGTTTGCTCTCGATTTTTTTGCGCTTGTGAGTATGGGTACAAACTCTCAAGTCATCCAAGTTCAGATCGAGGTCAAAGTGCTACTACGTCTATTGAGCGATAGTTTTAGAGTTATTATCTATAATTTTAGGGTGGGTAAGGGCAGATGAATGTGTGAAGTAGAGAAGGAGAAAGAAGAGGAAGAGGGGCTAGTGGTTATACTACAAGAAGAAAAAGTAATATACAAACACAACCCCAAATGAATGCATGATACACCCTTGGATATTGCGAACCATGTTGAAGCACCAGTTCAAATCACTTATACTTGCATGACTTGAGAAAACACACAGCAAAATAACAAATCCATAATGTCATCACAATTCCAGCACAATAACTACTACTACTAATACTACGACTACTACTACTGCTGCTGCTGCTGCTACTACTACTACTACTACTACTGATAATAATAATAATAATAATAATAATAATAATAATAAAATCACTAGCAGTAAAGGGGCAGCAGCAAGAATGTAACGGCAAAACAACATAATATGCCATGTAATATTTTTATTTGAGTGCTGTTGCATATATGAACAAAATCGCATAACATAATTATATGCAAATGCTGCTTTATTGATTTAGTGGCAGTTTTAGGGTTATTATTCGTTATATTTGGGGTGGGTAGGGGTAAATGAATAGGATAATGAGAGGGAAACAAAACAAGAGAGGGATGGGGTGGGGCTGGTGGCTAAAAAAGCAAGACGTGTGCATATGCTGCTCCGATTAAACCACCACAGGAGATGAGAGATTTATTTTATCACCAGTTCCAACCAGGTCAACTTACATGGTTCAAAGAAAACGCTACATATGTCTAATTTGATAAATGCATATTACCTACCAATACAATCACCAACCCGAACGGTGTGACCCTTTAATCAAACTCTAAAATCAGCTACATATACAATCTGTCTCTTACAATGACTGTACAAGTAAAGTTTGATCCAGAAGTATTTGAAAATGTCATAATGTTACAATAATTTACATTTAGTTTGTAAGTTTGACCTTTTGGCCTCCAACCAAGGATTCAAAGTGTGAGAACCACGGATAATGACTACCTAGCACATGGTTACAATAGTGATTGGCTAACTAACACGTTTTTCGTATTTCAACCTAGTGGTTTATTAGAAGCGATGATAACCAAGGCACAGAACGAATGAATGGATGTATCAAGGATTTAAGTCTCATATGCTATCTGAGAGCTTTCGCTACTGGTTAATTCTCGAGAGTCGAGAGTTTTAATTGGTCGGGATTGTAGGAATGGTGCCATTATAATCCTGGGTTTATGTGCGATGGTCGCACTTCTTATTTATATGTCTGGCCGAGGAAAAGGAGTAGAGGGACCCAGGAGGGCGCCACGAAACAACACACAGGGCACCACCACACACCCACACCCAGCCGCCCCGCACACAGAGGAGGGGAAAAGCGCACCCCGGGACCGTCCAATTAATTTACGCACTGAAACACCAGGCCGCACATGATCGGTCAAATTTAGTCCAGTTGTACTAGTGGACAACCCTATCGCCAATAGTGTATAAGTCACCTGTGCAATTGTCCTAATGTATGAGTTTTCGAATTTCATTACTCTTAACTATAGTAGTTGGGATTTTGGGTACAGAGTGTACATTTTCGTTCTAAAGAGGACCAATCAGCTGGGTTTTAAGCCTTCCCATGTGTGTTAGTGTCACGCCTCGCTAAGGATAGGTGTTAATTTTGATGATGGAGCCAAAGGACCTTGTTTGATTTTGTTTGGATAGAGCTTTTATCGAAAGAGGTCTTCAATATCCAAAGGAAGTACCTCATAGAATAGTTTTGTTCACACCTTAAACGAAATATTCGACAGTCTAAATGATTAATCTCGGTCCCAGCTGTTAAGTCTCATCCCTCTTTTGAGTTAATCTAGCAAAACTATATTGAATGAAAATAAATTGATTGGGCAATCTACACCTGAATTTATAAAATGAAAATAAATAAACATGCCCAGTTCCTCATTAATATCAGAGTTTCACGTGCCCCTGTTAAGTGAATACAATCGGCTAAATGGTATACTCCCCCCCCCCTCTCTCTCTCTATCTATCTATCTATCTATCTATCTATCTATCTATCTATCTATATATATATATATATATATATATATATATATATATATATATATATATATATTCAAAACTTGTTGGAATAAGGTGCTGTGTGTAATCAAATTCTTTTCTCCTGTAATTTAATGATTAAGCAGACATAACCTTAAATGAATACCTTAAACTTCTCTAATTCAAACAATATGGCGGGGTCTTTCCTTATGTGAGGAAGTCATTCCATTCTATCCTACGCGATATCGTAAAACTTCCCTATCCGGTTATTGAAGATTTCATCACTAGCGACCATGGGAATTGCTGCAAACCTCGTGAAATTATCCAGTCTATTTTTGGAGAGAACTTGATTCCAGGTTTTGATACATCATAAGACTTAGACTTCCAAGTTTTATTTCTTTGTGATTCAGAAGCTGCGACAGTTTGACTATGCAGCAGAATACCTATGTGTGGGAAAGATTAAGAAATAACATACTACGCAGAACATGTACTAAGAGAGAGAGAGAGAGAGAGAGAGAGAGAGAGAGAGAGAGAGAGTCTGTGTGTGATTTAGATTTTTGACATAGCTTTAAAAAAATTTGTCATATCGCTAAAATTTCTGCAGTGTGGCAGTTTATAGCCTAGTGATGTCTAACAACGGGACTCTTTCCGTAGACATCTAGCATTATGCCCCACCCAGTAACAATATAAATTACCATCACCTCCCCCTGTACATCTTAACGGCAATGCTCTTACGTATGTCGACAGTTATATGTATTTGGGTCATATTTTGAAATCCAATCAGTCAGATAATGAAGATATGATGAGACATTATCGATATTTGTGTACTAGAACAAACATGCTTCTACGCAAATTTAAGAATTGTTCATTGAGTATCAAAATTAGATTATTCAAATCTTATTGCTGCACTATGTATTGTGCTCCACTGTGGACAAACTTTAGTGAATGTATGAAAAGAAAACTAGTAATTGGTTATAATAATAGTCTTCGTTTTCTATTAGGTCTTCCTAGATGGAACAGTGCCTCCAACATGTTTGTAAATTATAATGTATTCAGTTTTGAGGAAGTAATGAGAAAGTATGTATTCTCAATGATAACAAGACTATCTAATAGTGAGAACTGTATATTGAAATCACTTTGGAACTATGACATTCATTTAAATTCTCATATTATTAGTAGATGGAACAAATTACTCTTTAAATGTGCCACTTAATTTCATTCTTAACAATGCAGGGCACAGTCCATTGTTGTAGATGTGTCTGTATACTTGTAAATATGATATATATGTTCTTTTATGTTTACAATGTTTTACTTTATATCCGTATTTTAATTTAGATGTATGGACTATGTAGTCTGAAATAAAGAATTCTTATCTTCTTATCTTCTTATCTTATCTAATATCCTGATACCTGGACGACCAGTCCTTACACTAACCTCTTATTGCCAGGCGAGGCAGACGCTGGTGCAGTTGTTATGTCTTTGGCATGGTTGAGCCAGGGTGCAAACCCACGCCTCCTATATCCGAGTCGGATTCTCTAACCACTTAGTCCACCGGAGCGGTTGTACCAAAAGGGGTTCTGTGATTAGTGTGGGATATCGCGATCAAGGTACATGCTATGATGAAAGTGTGAGATGAATAGGTCATATAGCTGACGATGTGGAACATGCAGATACATGGTTGTAAGGCACCATGCTACAATAATGCATAATGCAGATACGATAATTAGACCACACAAAAATCATGCATTAACATACAGCCCTGATAATGTAAGAGAAATACGCCCTATATTTAACATAGTATCAGTGCAACTGTATTTAAAATGTACACTACAGAGGCTGTGTATAAAATTAAAATTGCAGAGACTGTGTACAAAATGTACACTACAGAGACTGTTTACAAATATACACAACCGAGGCAGTATGTCTGGTAATAGAAGAGCTTCACATAACCATAGTAAATACGATTGTTTACATTCTGTTAAGTTAGTTTAATCAAGCAGTTCTTTATTTAGCTGATCTGACTAGCCTACATAGACTTTATAACTCAATATTTAAATCATATTTATATTTCTCCTGAGTCTCGAAAATTCAAAATAACATTTCGTGGCAGCAGAGAAGATGGTTATTGCATTAACCTATGAAATTTACTTGAAATGCTCAAGACAAATTGTCGTACTGGCCGTACCAGAGAGTATCTATATGTCTCTATTTATACATACCAGAATTTATGATATTATTATTATTATTATTATTATTTAATGAAAACCAACCGTAAATACTTTGATATCATATGCCCCAATTAAACAAATATGCCTCATGATGACGACAATTACGATTATTTCATTAGAGATTGTCGCTGATCTTGCATTGAGGTGAGTACGTGTCACATATCTTAAACTGTTATGGACAAGACTCATATCTGAAAAGATTTGCTCGAAACTTAACATGAGATTGTAATACTTTTGAAATGAAACAAAAACAAATAGACCAGAATTAATTTTGCAGGGAGTGTAATAGTCTCGCGATTCTCAAATATTATCAAAGTAATTAGAAACAATATCGCGGAATATATTGATTTTGTGTTATAATGAAAATAATTGACAGCTTTTGTTTAACGAAACAGAATAAAATATACGTATTCTACATAGTACATTCCATACATCGATTCGATTAACGATTATTTACAAATCAGTAGGCCAGCGTTTTAGAACTGGGTCAGCACTATTTAGTGGTCAGCAAAGCGTGACTGGACAACAGTTTGGTGTAACTTCCAGTTAAGATCGGTTATGTATCAAGAAATGTAGAACTGTATTAATACTGCATAGAGCAGGGCGTTACCTATCAATGTCGTCATTGGAGAATGGAAGACACAGGAATGAGGTAAGTTAAACTTATTCTATAAATTCTTCGTATGTACCATTTTCTTTTAATTATTTCTTATACCATCATCAAAGTGATATTGAAATTCAAAGTACAAGGAATGAAGACGTCGCTTGGTATGGATATTCAGAACCAGGCTCAGACAGATTAGAATGATTTCAGTTAGAGGTTGCCAGAAGTAGCCACGCACGTAATATTTATGAGGAATGCTGCTGGTTCCTGCTGTCAGATAAAATAAAATCTCACAAACCCTTCACTTTACACAGAAATATTTATGATGATTCACCAATTTAATTAAATGAACTGCTGCCCCTTTGGTGGGAGAATCGAAACGATACAATCAATTTTGTCGTTAAAACTACATTCCAGACTTGGAATAACCAAACAATCTTTCTTTAACTCTTGTAATCTCCTGAGCAATGCGCGACCTAAAAGTGTCAAATCGGAAAGCGATTTTGTAATATTGGAAAAGTATAGTTCCTTCATAGTATCTTTCTGCTGACCGCAAATACCCTTTTATTCATACAAGGATCATAAACGTATATAGCTACCTCAAAAAATAACAGAAGAGAATCACCTGATAGACAATCCCTTATGCAACTGTGGGTAGAAGCTTCAAGGGCATATCATTACACTTTCATATGCACTCAACACATATTTCAAAGGCAAAATCTAATACTTAGTGTTAACGCAATGACCGTCCCGATATATATATATATATATATATATATATATATATATATATATATATATATATACTCCTGAACTTGCAATTCGGCAAATTTCAATATTTTTCTAGTTGTTTCAAAAGTACATTAAGAATACTAGGTGTTTTAACTAATGCTTCTTTGTTTGATTCTAAATAAAGGTTATTATTAATATCGATCTTGTTCAGATTGCATAATGATTAATTCATATCGATGTTACATAATAAATGCAACTTTTTCCGAAGATTGGTAGCATCATCACTTACTTCCCTTGAATATATCTCCACTTTTTTGACATTTCTCGAAACTTTATCCTTTAACAATCAGCACTGCTAATTTATTGCTGTTGTATTTTGTTTTTCCTTCTTTAACTTCTGCCGCTTGTCATGATTGATTAATTTGTAGTACTGTATTTGTATGGGGAAATGGTTATCTAATATTGTAAGAACTTATAGCCGGACACCGTTTGCAGAATTTAGCAAATACAACGTATTTAAACCGAAGATACAAAGTATTATGCTATAAATATTTATGAACATATGTTAATAGTAGAAACTATGCATTGATGCATTGATTGTAAAGATGCATTATGAATAAATATAATTTGGCACGTTTTGTAAAGGACGTACAGAAAAACATAACGTGGGTTGTAACGCAATCGTATTTTTATGCTGAAAATTACGATGGCATTAAGCCACCAAATCGCTCAAAGAAACAGTCTACTCTCATGATAATGTGGAGTGAACTACAATATGTATTTCATATCCCAAATGCACGTCCAATGCAGTTTGCATTCTAAATGACAACAAGCAGAAATATAATGGAATCACGACAAGAAAAGTCCTGAATAACCTACTAGAGTTGGAATTCTCCTTTTGAGCAAGAAGCTTCGTCATTATTTCTCATTTTGCGCGGAGAAGAAAACAATGTTATAATATTTCTACCATCGTTTTCTGAAGCTACAGGTGGAAATAAACAAGTCTTTTGTAAGCCGAGGCTAGCAACTACTAGCACGTTTCTTTCTACTGTGAAAGTAGACAATGATTTGGGATCTAACTTATCACTGTGTTGGATAGAAAGTCACTCCTTGATGCAACCTGACATTGTGATTACCATTGCATCTCCAAAGTAAATTTATATTATTTATTTTAGTAATTTTGATTGCATTCCTTTAATAAAACGGCTCACTATAATGGAGAGCAATATATATTTAACGGAATATTGTCAGACATTAAGTTTAGTTAGTTTTGTCAAGCTCATAAATAGTATTAAAAAATACTGTGGACTTTGAGACTACACCAAGCTGTATAAATATTTAATGATCGATGGTTTTCTCTAAAATTGTGCCCCCTGACATACTATGTATTGTAATTCAGCAAAACCTTCCATAAAAGATCAAGTTTATAGAGCGGTCGTCTTTTCACATTGGCCTTTTTAATCCCCCCCCCCCCTACTTCTCTCGTCAAGTTAGACATTGATATAGGTCACTTTTCTTCTTGGCCTAGCACGTCTTCTCTGAATAATAAACGTTTCACCCCGCATTAGGAAGTCACTGGAACATTGTAAAGTCTGTGTGATTAGAAAGTCTTTAGTTTTAATGAAGAAAGATCATGTGAAGCGACGTGTAAACATTTCTTATCACGTTCATACTCACCAACCTTTAGTCACACGGGTAGTGTAACTTAAAGGTATAAGTATATAACATTCGAAAGCAAGAGCCTGCCCGTTGAAGCAATTCTTTTGAAAGATGTTTGGAACATTAGCCTGTAACTATAATAGAGATGGAAGTGATATTTGCATCTATGTGAATAATATAGCTTTGTATTTTCACTTTTTTATTTGCATGTGAATTAAGGCCGTTTCTAAAGAAAACAATTCAGCTTTGAGAAGAGATAAGAGTTTGTCTCTATTCATTGGGGTTAGGGTCATTGCATAATTGCAACACTTATTGGTAAAGGCATGCGAAATTTCGATTCATGCGTTACTTAAGAAAACCATATTAAGCCTATTTTCGTTTCCTATTGATCACTGGCTTCGAGCATAAACAAATCGTATTTTGATCTCAATGAACAACAGGTAAATCCAGTCATTGTTTGACGTATTAACAGCTGTTTCTTTGTCTATTCCATTCTCCTGTTTCACGGGCAAACGCATGTAGTCAGTACTTAAATTCATCTTTGTAATAATGCAACAAGAAAATTTCAATAGGTGTAGTTTTTTATCAGTTTGATTTTTTCTAAGAGTCGGTGACGATTTGCTTTGTGGGATTGAATCAATTAGATGGATCCATTAATGATGTGTAAAACAGCTTTGGATGACTGCAAACATATACGGGTATTTTATAGAGTTTGTTGAATAGTAAACTAATCTAAATCGATTTATAAGATAATACAATACTACCACTACTACTACTACTACTACTACTACTACTGCTAATAATAATAATGATAAAATTAATAATAATAGCAACAATTAATAATAATAATAATAATAATAATAATAATAATTATTATTATTATTATTATTATTATTATTATTATTGATTTGAATTTTTGACACAGCTTTAACAATTTTCCAGTCATATCGCAACGATGTCTGCAGTAAGGCAGTTTATAGTGATGTCTAGCACTGAGGCATCATGCCAAAGACATGTAGCATCATGTTCCACCCAGTCACAATATACTGATACCAGGCCGACTAGTCCAAACACTAACCTCTTAATACCGAGCGCCAAGCGAGGCAGCTGCTAGTACCATTTTTATATGTCTTTGGTATGACTTGAAAGGGGTTCGAACCCGCTACCTTCCTTATTCGAGGAGGAAACTTTTTTCCACTTAGACCACTAAAATAGAATTGTTGTTGTTGTTGTTGTTGTTGTTATTATTATTATTATTATTATTATTATTATTATTATTATTATTACGATAAGGCCTTTAATGATATTTGGTAAAGGCATACGTTCAGAAAAGAAGAAAAACAAATTCGAGAGGTGAACATATATAAACTTCAGTTCGAAAGAACCTTCCCTCTATCGACTATTGCTTGCTGCTGTAGAGCGAAGGCAAGCTTACTTGCAGTAGGAATCAGAAGCACAATACAGACAGTTTGGTTTACCCTTGTAAATGGTTTCTCCATTAAGTAAAGCCAAAAATTTCATCCGAGTTCAGCACTCATTAACTGGTAACGTTATGCGAGTCCAACCAAATGACCGCAATATGTGGACTGAACAAAGTCACCAGCAGGTTTTGCAGTGGAAAACTCTCCCAAGAAATGATCAGGAATTTTACGTAAGAGTAAGAGGAACTTTACGCCCTTTTTGGTTGCTACTGTTGGAATCCATGTTGTTTGTGCTTGGTCGAGCGCAAAAGCCAGATATAAACACCAAGACTGCCGGAACGATAGACACACACACACACTTCACACTACTATATTGCTATCATGGCCAAACTGCCATCTTTGTCTGTGCTATCCAGGTTTGACTGCCTCCAGAACCTCATCTGTGGTTCAGTTTTGCCTGTCCTCGTTTACGTGGTAAAGAATGAAAACACCGGCTCCATTCTCTTTCTTTCCAACGAGTCATGACTTTGTCCCACGTACAGTCTTTATGTATGTCTTGGGATATAAATATGGCGTTACAGCTCTAGGAAAGCTCGTCAGCCTGAGCAGCATGGAGTTTCTGCATTATCGTTCTTGAGTTTTAGGATACGAAAACTAAGAACATTTACGACTGCGCAGTCAACCATCATACCGAGAGCGGCCATTAAGAAGGCATACATAATTACATGAGCTAGAACGATGTGTAGTCTCCAACACCGTGTTAATAAATGGCGGGAAGGTGGATTATAAAAACTTTTTGGCATCACGTGCAGACTCAGTAATGTTGTGTTCTGGCTGATGTTCTATACGGGCTGATCGTGTTTATTTATCGATGGCACAAACATTCGTGGTAAATAATAACTTATGGTATGTAAGAAATCAGAGTGGGTTACAATGTCTAACTTATATTATCATTGCTCTGGACTCGGTTTTAATTATTTAAAGCCAGTTTAAAGACGTGTGGTCTGGAAGGCCAGATTGCGTATATGGCATGCGATTGGTTAGCAGCTCAAAGCTGAGAGGCACAAAGAAGCGGTTCTCATGCGGCAACGATAGAAGCTTTGAACAGACGTGTTAGTGTTTTGTATGAACTGACAGGCTGAGTTTTTCATTATTCTTCTGTCAGTTAAAGATCCTTGTACCGATTTCGTAAAGCTGCGTCTTTGATACGGGCCTAAAGCTTTTCACTTATGATTCAGACAATGACTTGACTGAAGGTGTTTATAAACATACGACTGGTGTAAGTAAGCGCTATTGAGCTACTGCTCTGAAAAACTGGAAATGTTAGCTTCGCAAGGCCGGGCACTATAACATCGTTCTGGGGTTGAAATATCTGACAAATGCAGTCACTTCGGTCTATGGTGCTGGGGTTATTAGACACAAGGATGGTACTTCTTTTTACACCAAACGCGCGTCATAGGGCATGAAATTCGTCAAGTTTGTTCCCATATGGAGGCATGTTGTACTTCACATATCTGTTTTTAATTTTGCTAGGTTTTAGTGATTATTTGTTGATAAGGTGAAGTCGGTGTTGGGAAGAGCTTTATCAGACGGAGTAAGTAGCAAAGTTCTTATGTTAATAATATGTAATGAGAATAATTACTGGTGTTGTGTTTTTGGATCGTGTTTTATATTGCAAGGCATTTAATACCTTTTGGCTTGAACAAGCTTTCTAATAAGTCATACAAATGCAAAACAAGTGAAAACTATGCAAGTTTGAAATTAGAGTTGTGTCATATGTGGTCATTAGGTGATACGATAATTTTTTTCTTTGTAGTAGCCTCGCGCTTGAGAAACGGTCAGATAACAACGACTTTTGTCTTGAGGTCCTTGTAAACGGGAAAATACTCGGCCGCAAGAAAGACTCATGCGGGTGTCTGATCACGGATTAAGCTTCAGATTGTCTAAAGGTCGTTCATTGAGGAACACATCTCTTTTTGACCAGATGTGACTGAAATACCATAATCTCTCATGGGTAAATTAAAATGACTAAAACGGATTTTTATAGCGACGTCCCCTGTATTCGGGAGTCATTAATATATACCTTCGTATTACAGACGCTGATTCCAGACTGATTCAAATAGACAAAGTCTGTCGGATTGCTCATGCGCAATAGCAACGTCCAGAACCAATTGTTAGAAGTGATTTGGTTGCTGCTTTTAGCAAGATTTTCCTAATTTGGAATTGATTTATGTTCTTTAAAAGAAGCAGTCTATAATATCGCCTTGGACTTATTTTTAAATAGTCGGTTCAAATTATTCGAATAGAGTGCTTATGGAGTATGACTATTCATTTAGTGTTAACTGTAAAATGAAATTTGACATTTTAAGTTTCGATTGTTTTGCTAGTAAAAGCTTATCTGTCAGTGTAAGATTTGTATATCAATTGTGATGTGAATGGGAGGTTTATATTCCTTTACCACTTCGTATTCAGCACTCTGCTTTACTGACAGTGGAGTGTAGACTAAGAGCGTTGCCAGTAAGTACACTTTCTAGTGATATATTCCAAAGCTATCTTGGCCATCACAAGTTTTCAGCATTTTCTCAGTTTGAGTAAAGTCTTTATATATTTGTGTTAAAGAAAAGTGGAATCAGATATTTCTGATAAGATCCAAACCTGAGCTATTGTTTAAAGAGATGAGTGCTTTCCAGTTCCAGTTCTAATTAATTCAATCTGTACTGCATCTTCATTTCTTCTCTCTGCATCTCTCTTTCTATCTCTGTCCCTCTCTTTATGCGTTGCCATTTACCCATCTTTTCCTCGTTCGGAATTTGCAATGACATCGTTTGCTTCTAACACTGAAGCGTTATTAATTCTAGTTCCATTAGACTTTTAACTGCAATTACCTTGATTCCTTATCAAAATCAGGGACAAACTTACTAATCAAACCCAAATCACTTCCATCCAACATTTCCTTTCCCAACAGATATCGAAGTAAAAGATGTTTTATTTCTTGCTTTCATGAAAATGATTTTACTTCGGAAATATTATAATGTCTACATGCTCAAGCAACTCATCTGTTTTCACAGACTCTAACCACTTCTGGGTAGGACTTGAAACAAAGTTCACTCCCTGAGATGACATTGAGAATGCTTGTTAGTTTCACTAATGATTTCTTAAATGTGTAAAATTAAACAAAATATCTTTTTCAGGACAATGAAAATACTGAAACAAGGTCAATTTAAATATTGCAGAGAAGTTATAATATCTCTGATATCTTTTAAATAAATTCAGGACCCTGGCGACCCACCATACCCATATATGTTACGAATTTATGGTCTTCAGCGAAGTAACAGAAAGAATTTGAACCAACAAGTGCAAAATTCATCAAAATGATTTATTTTCGATAGAATACATAAAAGCAAATTTAAGAGGAACTTAAAGTATTGCTAATTAAACACTGTTAAGCAATGATGTATATTAAGTGGACGAAGATAGCGAGATAACAAATGATGTTAAATATGAAAGGCCAAGGTCAAAGTTATTCCTTATGTACCTATAATCTGACAATCTCTATGCATAGACCATACACCATGACAGTAAGAAAAATGAAAATATGTGCAATTGATGACCAGATTTAATGGGCAGATCACCATGTTATCGATAATAGAGGTCCCTACTTAGTGGCTTTAGCAGGCCGGTAAAGCATGATACCAATGGCAATGTCCATGTGGATTTGGGGATACCAGTACGCGCACATGACTCGTTCAAGTACTGCTCGTTATCTCCAGAAAAATATTCCAGATAAAAAACGATTTGCCAGAGTTATAAAAGAAAGTGATGTATGCACGGTACAAAAACCATGGGTACCGAACTTGCTATGTTCATTTAATAAAAGATAAGTACATACTATTCACTGAAAAATTGTACTGGATTTATTCATATCTGTATTTTCTCGAACTACAATCGTGGCGTAAATTTGAATTGAACTGGTTATGCATTTCAGACAAAAAGTAACAAATGGTGTGTAGACTGTCTTAGTATATATATTACTCAAGTTAATATGCGACCAAAAACATGTTTGGTAAGTAAGAGTGTAATGCAACTGAAGAAGACAATTCCTGGAGTCTTCAAGGTTGAGTAAAATAATGATCCAGTTAGTGAGTTTTGGGAATTAAAGTAAAACTGTATTATCTTAGAATCTGAGAGGACGAAAGCAAAGTTTGTAATGGAACTAAATTACATTGAGAAATTGGAATTAAAAAGCGCACAAAAATTACTTATTTAATCGCATGGAAAATCACCAAAAAAATGAATTTACTCAGACCATAAATTTATGAGATGTGTTAGACTGGAAACAAATAGGAGACACAGTCTGTGTTTGACGATAGGAGTTTGTGTTGGTAAAGGAAACATTGTATAGTGCGGACACGTACGCAGATTAGCTTAAAATGCAGCATGAGGTCTCATTAAAATTGTTGGATTAGTCTTAGTCCGTTTCATAATACCTACAATCCCGATGTATGTATCATCTGGGATTACATCATCTCAGCGACAATGGCTTCCATGACATTTGCGTCCTTGCTGTAAATCACATACAAATATCGCGCATTCTCTCTAAAATATTTGGTGCACTATTGTATAGTCACGCATACGTCAAAATATCTACTGGTTATATGTAGCCTGGTTAGGTTTCATTTGCTGTCTTATTTGGGTTGTCATTGTATATTCATCATTCGTAAACAGTGTAGTGATCATTTTTGTATACGGTATTATTATGTGCCAAAAATGTACACTGACTCAAAAGTCTCCAGTATCTTACACAACATTACTGTCGGTAAGGGGAGCATACCAAGCGGGCATACGGTTGTATCTTAATCGGGTTTTCGATATTTTCGATAGATTTTTATTTCGTTTTCCTGCTTATTAGTTGCCAAGAAAAGCTGGTAAAGTTTTCTTCTCTATCCTACACATCCCTATGTTTTGTGCAAGAATCTCACGCCAAGCGATAGGTGATTCTAACTGTATTCCATTTTCCAACAAGACCTGTGTTACTGTGGTGATCAGTAATCAATCAGAACTTCAATTGCATAGTAAATATATCCAACACGCTATTGCATTTGAGTATTTAGATTGTACCAATAAGCATGTACATAGTCTTTCACCTAAAATAATATAGTTACAAAACTCAAAGTAAGCTCAACACCGTATACAAATGTATTCCGTCACTGAATTTGAATGCAGCTCGGTACATCGGAGATTCAGAAACTGTTAGTTGAAATTCTGGATAATTATCGACAAAGATGATCATGCTGAGCTGAAAAATAGACACTAAATATATCTTGAAAAAATACTGTAACATTTAAACCTATATTCCTGAAATAGATCCATTTAGATTTTGCTGCTAACGTATAATGTTGATACACTATCTGACGGTATAGACTACTGACTGGAAATTGTGACACGGCACATATTGCGAAGTAGTAAGATAGTACTCCAATCTGTTCAATAACTGTCAAGATTCTACAGAGTAAGATAGTACTCCAATCTGTTCAATAACTGTCAAGATTCTACAGAGTAAGATAGTATTCCAATCTGTTCAATAGCTGTCAAGATTCTACAGAGTAAGATAGTACTCCAATCTGTTCAATAACTGTCAAGATTCTACAGAGTAAGATAGTACTCCAATCTGTTCAATAACTGTCAAGATTCTACAGAGTAAGATAGTACTCCAATCTGTTCAATAACTGTCAAGATTCTATAGAGTAAGATAGTATTCCAATCTGTTTAATAACTGTCAAGATTCTACAGAGTAAGATAGTACTCCAATCTGTTTAATAACTGTCAAGATTCTACAGAGTAAGATAGTACTCCAATCTGTTCAATAACTGTCAAGATTCTACATAGGACAGAGTAGGTCATTTCAAATGACTGTTTGTCTCAAGACACATAGTTGGATCTTACTGCGCATAATGTTTATCCTTTTCTTGTCGTTGTATCAATACATGGATTAGATACTGCTAGGGTTCTACTGTTGACGTTTTATCCCTAAAGTATTGGGAGTTACACACAAGCACTCCGCACTATTAGTCTCATATTATTGGTAATTGTATCCCTATCAATTCCATTACTTTCCACAGAATGTAACGTATTCTCTATTGCGAACCTACATCAGCTAATTGGTTTAGTTTAGAATCTCTTTCATTTATTCATAAATTAATTCAGCATCAGTAACCATAGGTTACTGCATTTGTATGGAAAAGTAAAGATGATTTTTTTCTCCGAGTAATACTATACTCCCAAGGTTGTGCAGTATTAGTCCGAAAAAAAGAGTTCAGATATTCCCATACAAATGCAGTAACGTGTTTATTATATGTTCATTTCGTTTGCTACCGAAGGCAAAATAATAATGGATTACGCAACAAAAACCAAAGTAAGTGAATTTATGTTGTATTTAAAAAATGGATACACAACCGTAGATTCATCAATACACAGTAACAGCATTAATGCACACATAACACAACCCTGCAACAATTGAACTTCGTCGCGCACTCCGCATTAATTTAAACAAAAAAACGTTTTATTTGGTCTACTTTAAACTGAATTTTAGAATCATATTTTGAATGAATCAGCATTGAAATAAAACTTTTCTGTTGTACTCGAAGTCAACTCTGCTTTTCTGCTTATGATGGACACAACAAATTCAGTACAATAAGGAAAATGTGATTTCAGTTGGACATGTAATCGAAATTACAGCACAAGTTTGGTGTGTGTCTGGTCTTTTATGACATGGGTCTTGTCGTTCGGATTTGCACAACAAGCTAAGAAAGTACATTTTGAGGACATTCAAGATGCATAAATGTAATAATATTTATTACCATTCTTATCACCAGCTAAAGAATACATGCTTACTCCCTGTAACTTGCATGCTCGCTGTTGGGGGGGGGTGACCCCAGCTATGACCTGTATAATATGTTTTATTTCTTCTATCGCTAGCCTAAAATTTTATAACAATAGTTAAACGGGGAAAATTGCAATGTAGATGTTGTGTGACAGTCCATTTAGCCAGCGGAAATATTATTGTTTCGTCGTCTTGACTTATTGAATTTGAGGCTCTTAGTTTCCGACCAAAACCTACAGTTGCATTATTTTCTCGAATATAATGTTTTGACTGACTTGTAAAATAGTACCTCTCTGATAAATATGCGATATCCCTTGACTACAGTATGCTTTTCTATGACTTTGTGATAGACCATAGAGAGCACTTGTCATAGTGTGAGCCGTTCTATCTGAGAGAGGTTACGAATATTGCTCCTAAAGAACTGTTAAATGATCATAATGGTATTTTCAATTACTGCGTTTATGACATTTATTGTTGACAATGCGAATATTATGTTGATTCGATTGCTTGTTTGAAAATATCCTCAGCGAGTGAACTCGTCTACGTCGTTGCCTTTATCATCTCTACGTTCAAATAGACGAAACAGCATGTTTAGTTCATCCACAAACAAATCTAAGAAACCAAAAGCTAAAGCGTGTACTAAATGAGCGTACGTTGTTTGTTTATAAAGTAGTTCATAATACGCTATACTATTTTATACACACGTGTCGTGCAGTATGAAAAAATATGGAACAATTCTGCACGATTCTGACCATGTAAAGTTCGAGGTGACACGAAATGAGCATATAATCATGTCATATTATCTCTTGAAGGTCCTGCAAGACTGGGTCGTTAATGTCACCAGGTACAAGTGCATAATATGAACACATTTAAAAATAAACAACAAAACTGAAACAATTAAAAATTTAAAACGAAACAAACTGTAATTTCCAACTGACCACTTCTTTACCTACATTCAACACACTGACACTTGTCTGAAGCGAATAAAACAGCCACTAGTTTCTGGTTTGAAAAAAAACAAACACCTATACATACACAGGAAAATTGACTTCTTCAAATATAACGAAGGTTCTAGTCATATAACTTCGAAATGTTTCGCCTTCTAAGGGTGAACGCTGTGGTTGTTGAACATGTTTCGACGAGGAACTTTGATAGCGCGGCAGTGACGAACCAGCTTTGCACAACGTCTGTCCGAGTTCGAGCCATTTAGCTAGATATGCCATGATACTCAGTCGATTATCTAATGTTTATGAGTACTCCAGTATCACCTAGCTGAAAGAACGTAATAAACAAATGTATGACTCGTTTAAAATTGTGTGTACATCCTAACCAAACTTTCTTCAATTGATCTGAAATGTATAAATGTTAAAATTGTAAATAATTGGTATATATATATATATATATATATATATGTATATATATAAGTATATATATATATATATATATATATATATATATATATATATATATATATATATTAAACAGAACTTCATTGAGGATCCCAACAGCTATCCGATGTACGAGCTGAGAAATTACAATAACCTCGAATATTTCAACCACGATGAACCAAGCCTAGCACTTCGGTATCCAAGAGAGCGGGGTAATGGCATACCTTCCAGTGTCGGGGAACTGAATCAGAGATGGAAATTCAGGAAAAGCAGGATAGCAATAATTGTAGCTATAGTTCTCACGTTCTTTTCATTAATTGCCGCAATTGTAGTTGCTGTACATTTTTCAAGCACAGGTAAGTGTGCATATTTATGTTTGTCAATCCGATTATCTCTCACATTTCATTTTATCTGACTTTCTGTCTGTCTATATATATATATATATATATACATATATATATATATATATATATATATATATATATATATCTATATATATATATAGGGGTGTACAGTTACACCTATAGGTTTAAGTGATCAAGTCGTAGACACATACAATTACACACATCACTCATGCAAAGAAACTCGGATGTTTTTTTTTTTGCTTTTCCTGGAACAGAGATTCTGTCAGTTCGCCACTGTAGTTGCTCAGCCAAGATTTGTAATTCAGCCTCTCTTTCTTTCTTTCAAACCTATGAGTTGTTTTGGCTTATATTTGTCAGTCGTGTATTATTTTCTTTTAGCCATTTATCTTGCTTCCTGTTCGAGATCCAGTTAATACTTTTCAGTCTGTCTAATGCACGAACAATTTGTTTATGCAAATATGAAAAATTTGGTAATATTTACATATAGCTGAGTCTCTTTAAAAGTGTGTTATTATGGCAAATTAGGTAATATTTCCAAATAGCAGATTATCTTTGATAGTGTTTTGTTTAATGTCGATCGCATTCTTTATTTGAGGTTGATAGCTATCCTAAAATGGCAATGATAATATAAAACGATTTCTTGAAGTAAAAAATATAATGATTTATTGTAGTACAAAAACGTAAAATTATATTTCTAGCTCATCTCCCTGTTTTGCTCTCTTTCTATTGATAATTCTTAACAATTAAAAATATGTAGGAGGCATATATATTAATTCACCAACCTGCCAAACCGCTACCTCTGAAGATGTATTAACAACGATTAAAATGCTACAATCATTAAAGACAACTGCAATATATTGATCAACTAATATCCATGTTGTCTATACAAATTGAGAGGGACATAGAACACAGAACGTGGGAAACACGATGTACGTAGAATAAAACGTAACGTCCCTACTTCCATATATGCCCCAACCCCCATAAGCCCCAACATCAAACATTTGTAAATAATGAGTAACTTATAACTAGACAGTAGCATACGATTAGAGACTTTAAAATTGTAGTTGAACTGGTGGTTTAAAGGATGACCGATGAACAATTGACTATGCTTTAATTCATAGTATGTGTAATGAACCCAATGCTTTAGATATAACTAAAATCACAGGTACTTCACTGAACCAAAACGAGCTATAATT
This sequence comes from Megalonaias nervosa, assembly GCA_016617855.1. Lineage (NCBI taxonomy): Eukaryota > Metazoa > Mollusca > Bivalvia > Unionida > Unionidae > Megalonaias > Megalonaias nervosa. The sequence continues at coordinate 8,917 of JAECUM010007030.1, read as the reverse complement.
GGGTCAGAAGGTCAATAACTGTACCTAAAATTGCTGTAGCGATAACTGAACCTATAGTTAAACCTCTAAATGCACCTGAAATAACTTAACCCGCAATTTAATCTATAAATAAGCCTCTACCTGCATCAATAACTAAACCTATTATTGAGCCTATATAGAACAAATTACAGCATCTGTAACTAAATCTATTACTGAACCTATGACGGAATTTATTATTAAACCAATATTAAACCTAGACCTGAATCCGTAGCTAAACATATGACTGAACCTATAATAACTGAACCATACATTACTATAAATGAACCAGGTACTACTATAATAACTCAATTAAGAGTCAGAAAGTGCAAATTATAAAGATGTTAAATGTACAGCGTAAGATAGGAGATTGTTTGAGAACCAGTATTAAATATGTATGAAGACCTGTAAGGTTGATACAAGCATTAAACATACTGTATGGTACTGAAAGGTGGGATCTGCATGTAATGTTGGGAGAGCCACAATGTGTCCACGTTCATCATGGCAGGTGTCAAATGTTGGCCGGAGGTGTTATCTCTTCACGGAAACAATCTAGAAATGAATGCCATAGGATAGGCATTGCGTATCTGGAAGGATCAATATGCCGAAGCAATCCTCATCATGTCTTACAACTCAACAACTCAGTTGTGGTGACATACCTGCTTGATCGTTTTGGACATTTTCCGCTCGTGTTCACAAGTGAATATAACGGTTCAGATCAGACAATATCTCTGCAGGCTCAGTTGTCTTGCAGACCTATTGTCCAGAAAGGTCTGGACGCTTCACACTGAGTGGACTCTATCCGTCGGTCTTTCATCAGATTACGGGAACGTCCGATGATATCACGTTTTAAGCATAGGTGGAATCACAAACTGTCCATCTTCGTCTCGCAATTCCAGGCATAGATGCCGTGATCCTGGATGTACTTTTGCTCATATGGGAGAGTTTTAGAAGCTACGCCTAGCACCCATTCTGCTCTCAGGCCTATCCACAACAAACCGACATGGTACTTAATAGAGAGAATAATAAAGAAAACGAGGGAACAATGGGTCACAAAAGCAAATTAATTCTGATAATCCTTCCCAAAAGTAATATGTCCTGGGTGAACAATTTACTTCAACTAGCGATAGATGTTCGCAGCAAAATCCTTTGAGATCAAGCGTGCTCGCAATAGCAACGGTCGCAGGTATTTCATTGCCCTAATGGTCTGCTCCCTCACTTGTGCCTCTTGTCAGAAGAGCTTGTATAGATACTTCCGTCGTAGACGACTTTTAACGAGCCAGGATGCTCTCATCTTGAACTTCTACGAGGGAATGTTAGATGTTTTCAGAGTCTGGTGCAATATCAACTTCGTCCTGCTAAGTGCCTCAATTCAGCGAAAGGCTATAGTTTGATCTGGCGTAACGAGGAGAAGAGGCAGACCCAATCGCCATAAAAATCGACCTCTCCATGATCACTGAAGCATTTAAGCTCTATTGACGAGGGAATATAGCTAGAACAAGCTTGCCAATTTTGACTTCAATAAACAGTGAAGAATGTTTGCATCTGCAAGATTCTGTTCAGATCAGTTTGAGCCGTTAACCAGAATCATGCAGAACCTGGAATGATGCGATTCCTGGTAGCCCTCGAGTCTTCTTGTAGAGGGAGCTATTTGCATAGCATTTCAGTGAGCCCGAACTATCTCCAGATCATACGGGATAGTTCTGTAGTCATGATGGCACTTCATAGCTAATAATAGGCTGCATTCACGGGAAATGAAAGATGGGTCATCTGCCACCTCTACGTGATTGATTCTTCAAGTAACAGATGCAGGACCCTGACCATATCCTCATACACTACGTGGATCGCAAGCAAACGGTCCACGAGGCCCATCCACATATTTTATTCCGGTGAAGGCAGGGAGAAGAATATACCTTCGCCAGCCCTTGTATCGTAGCTACAAGATGTATCGGTGTGCTATGAGATCTCGTTAAGTTCAGATACTCCATCAGGAATATATCGGTTAGGGAGATCAGAATGATCTCTGCAATCATATCTTTTGAACGTAAAGTTTCGATCTGAGCCATACTAAAAACAGTTACAGAGCTTTCAGTCAGCCGCTTTAATCTACATAATATAGAAAGTTATCGTCAAATACAAAAATTGCATCCGAAAAGTCTGGTGGCTGCAGCCCAGATCAAGACCAGACCAGTCTTAAATCAGCACACCCTACATATGGGCATAAAATCAAAGCTTTCACTAGATTCGCCCAGAAAATTTTTCTTAGCAAGGAAGTCAAATGTTTCATTCATCCGGTCACTGTCGTCTCGGGTTACTCAATTGGCCGTTGAACTGATATAGTTTTATGAGAGCTTTATATCCTTTATGTAGGGAATGCAGTCATTCCTTCCTCGAATGGTGTCCATGGTACAGCTAGGACGCTCGAGCCTTTGTTCATCCCATAGCCCATTATCTTAACGTTAATTTAACCCATCAATGTATTCGACGGAGAAAGTAATTGTTTAATAACTGCGTTTCTCCGCGAATATGTATCCTATCACATTACTAGTATACTCTACGAAGTTCCCCATCCCCTGCATATGCCAGCATAACCGTTGGTATTTTTGCTCAATTCAAACTGGTTAACAACCAAAGCTACCTGTAATTAGGAATAATGGATAATAATGTAGTCCCATTGTCTATATGTAATCTAGACCAAAGGGACAACTTACTTGCATTTGTCTTGTTTTGCATTCGAGGAATAGCAGAGCTTATTTTGTAACGTTAACGAGACTGGGCACATATTCTTAGAGAAACATATTTATTTATTTTGTTTCTTCTCTCAATTGTTGGTCAAATATAGCCCGCGTCCCGAATTCAACACTACTTCTTATCTTTCCAATTTCGGCATGGAAATTCTTTTTTCAGACAAAAACAGGAAAACATCAAAGGAATTCCTGATAAAACATAGAATTATATTACAATCATTAAATGATCACTTACCAACAAGAATAAATCATAGGTGACAATATTAGTCTTTAATTTCATGTATGGAAGATTTCCCAATTTTAGTCTGCAAGAAACTGTTTCTTATTCCACGGGCCCCTTATCATTTAAACAGGCAGAATAAATCTATGATGCGTGTGGTTGTTTAAATACAATATTTTACATTAGAATCTATTGTAGTATGACAAAATTAAAACACGTGGACATGATATGCAAGGTCCTTAGACTGAAGATTTGTGGTTTTGAATGTATTTATGTTTTCTTGTTATTTTTAGGCAGGCATGACGTCTCACACGTTCGACGAAAGCTAGTAGCGAGGGCTAATCTCGAGTCTTTTTGTGGAGTTAAAAGAGCTTTTCTTGTTTTACATAAGTCCTTTTGTTTCTTGATCACACTAATTGCCTATTTGATCTATACAATCTCTTGGGAAGATTTTTTTTATACCTACCTACAGTAATACGTGAAGGTTTAAAATGTTGTTGTTGTAGGGTTTAACGCCATTTTCAGAATTTAAAATGTAAAATGCTACTTGCTATATATTTCTATTTTTTTCATCTGTTAGTGATTTGTCTTCAAATTCATTAAAACTTCAAATACTCGCCATTGACAATTAAATCAATTATGGCAATACAGTTAATCCTCATTTGAAAGTATTCTCACTTTTATTTATCATACTCTTTTATAACATGATATGCAGATGAAAAATCCATTTATCCAGTAAAATTTCATCTTTTTGATGTTCCCGAAAGCTTCTCTTCAAATTCCCGAAAGGACAGAATGTACTCTAATACTAATCGCGTTGCTTCAATTGAGCAATGCTCGGCCTCCATACAAACATCCGTTATGGCAAAAAAGTGGCAACATGATGACCACAATACATGGCGAGAAATCACGTAAGAGTTCAATTCAGGGAATGCAAACAAATGAACATGGAGCCCAGTCGACATGCCCTGTTTGCAGTGAACGAGATTGTTTTGAACAAGGCGAACACTACAAAACTAAGTGCATTAATGTTTGTACTAGTATAGTATATGCACTATCAAAAACATACATTTCATACGAGGGAAAATCTAATTGAAATGTTCAATTTTGCATCGTCTGATTGGTTGAGATAGCCACTAGTATACACTGGTGCCGCATTAGTCATTACCGATAGTCCGTGCAGGGGGATGAGAGAGCTGAATAGACAGTCAGGTACCATTTAAGGTTGTTGTCAGTTTTGATGTCATTTTAAAACTAACTCTCCAGCCATTATTGTAGACGTGCATTAATTGTTGTCATATGAATTACAATAAGAACCATTTCTTAAAGTGAAGTAAAGCCAATTTCTTATATTCCAGTGTCACGACGATTGACGCCTGCCGACCCATGCGCAGTAATTTTTTCCCGTGCAGGATGGAATGCACGGGAAACTCGGAGTGTGAAGTATATGCCGGTACCTGTCAGCCTTGTTTTCATTCATCATACAGCGTTGGATAGATGTTGTAACTCGATTATGTGTATAAGCGAGATGCATAGAATACAGAACCTACAGATGGATACCAACGGTGATTTAATCATTAGTCATATATCTCGCATGTTTCTTTTACAAATAAAACTCTAAATTACATCCAGGTCGTATAATATAGACTTGATTTTCAATCGAAGATGATTGATACTGAAGTAAAATCTTCAAAAGGCCTTAAATTATATTTATTCAATTATTGACTACGTGCTTTACGTCAAAACATGTTTGGTATATGTTGAATCCAATTTAGTAGCAATTAGTCATATAAATATTATGTTTTGAGGAGAAAATCAGCTTTACGTGGTTCTAAGATGTAGCGAACTATTTGCTCCAGAAATGTTTGAACTTCATATTGCGGTCTTACTCGATTTGTCTCACTTTTCGGTTTCGGACATAGCCAGGAATTGCTACCATTGTTCTAGTTTAATGACAAAAATGATATATACTAAGTCATATGAAATAAAATGAAGAGATTTCGTTCAAGAGTTTCAGATTTGTTTAAAGATGTATAAAATGGTAGGCAAGATGTTCACACATTACAAAGAGAGGTGAGGCACAGAGAACAAAATACAATAACAACGGTCATTTAGGAAACAGGTTTAAGACAGAGCAGTAGAAAGAACGATTCTAATATTGAGACGGTCTTTTCCTTTCCAAATTCCCAAGTCGGGATGAAGTGAGTTGTCAATTCCATGCAAATTAAACGTTAATTGTCGCACCCTCTCCCTTCTCCCAGTAATGATGACATTTTATTACATTGGTGAAATATTTTTCTCTTTATTTTCCTTAAACTGAATCTTTACAAAACGAATTAGTTTCATCATTTCTTGGATGCAGCCAATGCTTTATAGTCATTTCTTCTAATGTTCTGACCAATTTAGTAGTTTCCTGGATGCTATGGACTGATTATAATCCTTTCAACGTCCGCCTCCATTTGCATTTTCTGTGCAATTTACCTCTCCGACGTGTGTGATCATGTATCGTATTGTACTTGTGTGTTTTCCCACAGTATTAGCACATACCATAGGTTTGTATGTTTTCTAGCTATAGTTGCAAACCCAATTTTCTTTTGTTACAGCTGGAATCTGGATATAAAATAATCAGACGTGAGCTACAAAATTCACGCAATAAACCAACATTTTAACCACCTATTTAAATTTCACTATGTTTCTAAATATGAAATATTATGTCTTTTAATCCATCGATATGATGACATCTTAAATATTTACTTAACCACATGCAAATACTTACAATTACATTCATCTGCTGATGTCACGAGATCATGGTCAAAATATTAAAGTTAGCCCTTTTTATTGTGTTGTGCCTGTTCAGCATATTAACCGTCGACGACAAAACTACAGCTTGCATGGTTGTTCTTTGCCTCATCCAGTAATGTCAATAAACCCTTATGGTGGATAAAAGGACTTGTTGGTCTAAACTCAAAACGTGCAGAAAACATATTGCATAGTTTTGTGAATATTTCACCCAAAATTGTCTCTGTATATCCACAGGGTGGGATGATATTGGCTACTCTTATGTGATTGGGGAAGACGGCATGGCGTATGAAGCACGCGGCTGGGAACGTGTTGGTGCTCACACACGCGGATATAATAACGTCTCCATATCCATTGCAGTCATGGGGAACTTTGATGACGTGCTCCCTATCGAATCGGCTCTCCAGACCATCAATAGCGTCATAAACTGTGGACTTCGTAATGGGAAAATACTGCCAGATTACAAGCTATACGGTCATAGAGATGCTTCTCCAAACTTTGACAGCCCTGGACATAAGTTATACTATCTTATAAAAACATGGCCGCATTATAGCAATGTACCGCTTGTCATTCATTAGTAATGGAAACTAACGTCAGTAACATATAAAAACATGGCCACGTTATACATACTGCCTGTCATACAGTCGTATTATTAAAAAAAAACCCAATGTCAGTCACAATAAAACATTGCAAATTATAGTAATGTATTTCCTGTCTTACCGGCAAATAAGTAATGGTAAGCATTCTCTTTTACATATACAAATATGGTCACATTATAAAAATATATTGCCTGTCGTTCGGTCAGATTAGTAATGCAAACTAATGCCACTCACATAATAAAACATGACCACACTATAGTAACACATTGCCTGTCATACTGGTAAAGTATTATTGGAAAATAATGTCAGTAACATTTATATTCTTTTTACTTTTGTTTTTGTTCTTATTATTGAGCATATCGTTAAGTTGTTGTTGTTGTTGTTGTACGGCTTAACGCCATTCTTCAGCACAAGATAGGCTATACATCGTGACCAGCATAAATGGTGAAGGAAGAACCCGGGAAAACCACAAAAAGAACCACCGACCCACGAGAAGCTACTGGCAAGCTTTCTCACATACCCACATTGGCCGAACCCGAGACTCGAACCCATGCAGACAGAGGTGAGATGGCAATGGTCCGTAACGGTGAGCGCTTTAGACCACTAGGCCAATCGCCCCCCCCCCCCATATGGTTAAGTAACTGGAGTATTTCATACAATGCGTTTGGACATATTCTAAGTTATAACTAGCTCATTTATATTTTTATATAATATAGATCGTTGAAAAAATTTCAGAAAGTTATAAAAAGTTGTAGAAGATATGGTTCAATTTGATTCTTTAATAAATCATTGTGTATAGTCTCTTTTATCTTCTTTGTTTATTGTACTTCATTTAGGTTTAAATTTTATTTTAATAAACCTGAAACACATTTCACAGATTTTAATCTCTTCTGTCCTCGTTGAGAATCTAAGTCAATCCTGTGTGTCTGTTTTATTACACATATTTTGTACATATTTGTTGTGCCTATTGTCCTTTTGTTTCTTTCAGGGAAAAATAATAAGCAAATTACTACGACACTTATTTGTTTAGCTTTCATATATATATATATATATATATATATATATATATATATATATATATATAGAGAGAGAGAGAGAGAGAGAGAGAGAGAGAGAGAGAGAGAGAGAGAGAGAGAGATTGATATGTGTGTGTGTTTGTGTGTGTGTGTGTGTGTGTGTGTGTGTAAAGAATACCCGGTTTAAAAGTCTAATATTATATTTGTTTTATTAGATTGTTTAAATCGTTGTTTTTACGTGTATCTTTATTATTTTTTATTATTTATATGCTTTTTCCGATAAACAAAAGGATATAGCTAAATAACGTTTCTTCATCGGACACAATACCATATTCATTATAAAAGTTTTTCAGTGTCTTTCATTGCTATATAGTTTATACTTGTTTTTCTTCGGGCCATTTTAAATATATCTAAACTGATTCATATTCAGGATGTAAAAATATCCAGTAACATGACATTTAGATCGTCTGTAGTTTTCTATTAGGTAGCATCTTTTCGATATGTGCACGATCTTGGATCATTTGATGAATCAATTATTTGGCTCACTAATAACCAGACACACGATTAGTTTAATTATTCTTACTGCATCATAGCTATAGTCCTATCAACGGCTGACACGTGTTATATTCTAACATATATGGTAAAATTTAGGAAATATATCCTGCCTTAAAATCAATAAAATTTCACTTTCTCTAATAATTGTTTTGACAGATAAGAAAGGTTCTGCAGGGCACTATTGAATAAACAGTGCTTGGTACTTTTGTCTTTTTACGTTTCCGCTCTGTGTACAAAGGGGCTACATTTAATACGCGTCTAGACGGAGACGCCTGCAGTCCCTTTTCTAAAGTGCTTCTGAGGGGCTATCGACTGACCTCCATATTAAACCCAGCTCCACATTTATTTCTGTATTGTGCCATGGTCGATCTTCATTGCGAGGCACTTTCAATCTACTAAATATAATATCAATCTCCAAAATGTAATAATGATCTCCCAATGTAAAAATATTCTCTTACATTATATATATATATATATATATATATATATATATATATATATATATATATATATATATATATATATATATATATATGACAAATGTAAATAAATGTATCTTGCTTACCGCTTGCATCTTGAAAATGGAGCTCGTTCCGCAGATTGACAAAACAATTCATCAGCATAAATACATTTGTCTTAAAATACGGATTTGTTTTGTAAAGAAGCTGCGTCATAATCTATGATTAAAGCATGATGTTCCCAATAATTCAGCATCACGTTACTATTAAAAAAATGGACTAATTTGTAAATATTTCATATTACTTAGAACATTGAAGAACTGATTGCCACAGTTAATGTGCATCAGCCTATTTAAACTTGATACCTTAACAGTGCCATATTTTGCCAGATGGCAAAAATAATACCATTTAAAGTCCATGACAACTCCCATTTTTCATTATATATATATATATATATATATATATATATATATATATATATATATATATATATATATATATATATATA
>JAECUM010007029.1:0-61905 GCA_016617855.1 Megalonaias nervosa | reverse complement strand
ACTCTTTTCCAGAGGAGGTAAAATTATCAATTGGGAGAGATATTTTTTTGAGTGAAAGAAACAACAAAAAATTGTGAGCTAGAAAGTCTTGCCTTGTTGAAATTTAGGAGCATAACTTACTTTAAACTTACTTTTTTAAAAATTAGACATTTCTCATGTGTGCGTCTTTCTCCACATATCTTTTTCTTTATAAAGAATTCTGCAAAATGGATGTAGAAATTATTTGTTGTTGTTAGTTTTTCCCCATTGGAGGTATTGAGATAACTTGCATAGTAACACAAACAGTCTGCATATCCTAAATGACAAGACTGATTACAACAAACTTGTGATTATATGCCACACCAATGTCCACCCACACCACAATCAGTTCAGACTTTGTATACGCTCTAAAAAGGTGAATCATTAAGACAGCAGAAAAGTAAGTATGTAGACTTGTTACATCTAATTTACCTACGTGTAACAGTATGTGATGTGTTGGGGTAAGTATTTAAGGAAATTAGGTATGAAGTCTTGCTACTTCTATTTTACCTATATGTACCAGTATGTGGTGGGTTGGGGTAAGTACTTTAGGAAAGTAAGGATGCAGACTTGCTACTTCTATTTTGCCTGCATGTACCAGTATGTGAAGGATTATGAAAGATATGTTTTAATGTAAAAAATTGAGAGATAGAAAGCTTCTTGTCTTGTGGAAAGTTTTGAAGCACACTTAGTTCCAACATGTCTGAAAATAATTAGACATTTATCATGTGTGTATCTAATCATCATTTAAATTCAGCACGTGAGACATGATACCCGTCATTAAAAAGTCCTTATAATAACTCTGTGTTAACTTTTCATCAATTCTGTAGTATTAAAATTTTGGTGACCAAACTGTTTCAAGAACATGGGGCATCACAGCTGGACCTGAGTAGTTTTGAAAGGTTTAGCTGAAAACACTGTATCCTGCTAAAACATTCTGTATCACTCTGTGTTTGGTTTCTGCACAATAACTTTAGTTTAACACCTTATGTACTCTAACAAAACTTTGTGCATTGCTTGCACTTGGGGACATTAAGTACCCTACTGATTTTAGGAACTAAAAGAAAATAAATTCTTGTCATGAAAATGGTACCTTGATAAAAAAAAAAATAATTTCTGCACTATTTAGTGTTTAAATGACTGCATTCCTTGACTAAGCATTGTGGACTTACGGTACGGAAAGAACTTACGGTGGTGGGACCAAAATGCAAGTTATAGATGCAGGGGTTGAAAGATTAAAGGCCATGGTCACAGTGGCCTAAAGAAGATCAAATAGTTTTTAATGATAACTTATATCTTGCACCTGCTCCTTTTAACAAAGTACATGCATATGAAAGGTTTCCTCTTTGGGCAAGGAAGAACAAAATGATTTGGGAAATAGAAGGTCAAGGTAACTGTGACCATTGTTGTGATGTTGTTCAGAGTCAGGCATGCCTTTGTAGGATCTAAATATAGTACTACTAACAACGGGTGTGTGTGTGTGTGTAATGTACATTACACAGAACTTTTGTTATCAGATACGAAAAATTTCAACCAGTTATTTTAGTTGAACACAACTGAACTTTCCTCAAGTATAGTATAAAAATGGGGATTCTGGCCATTGTTTCAGTTTTCAGCATTTTCATTAATCTCCTGATTCCATGTTCGTATTTTCCACAGTATTTTTTTTGTATGCATGTAGCCAAATGTAGAAGATCTGACCTTCTGAAAATTATATTTTTTACAGGGAAAAGGTCTTTTTACATGGTTAGACTTGATGTAAGTAAACCATTTTGTGCTTAAGTATTTTAATAATTGGGAACTATCAGCAACATTGACCAATGCTCAATGAGCTTATAAGGGTACTAAATTTTCAGGAATAATACATACTTAATTGTTTCAAAAACTGCAATGGTACTGAGAAAAAACAAATGGTAACCAATGCATCAGTTACTTTATTGCTTTAAACAGTTTGGGTTTCATCAATATTTTTAAACAATTTGTTTTGTTTCATCAAAGTGGAAAGAAAATATTTGTTAAAAATGCTGTTAACAGTGAAATATCAACAATTTTACTGAAAAAATGTGAACATATAAATCCTATTATTGGTATGAATGTGAAATCAGTTAGCAAATAGCAAACCAGGGTTTAATATAGGTAATAGGAACTTTGATATAATCGAAGCTACCCAATAAAGTGATCATTCGGTACAATGTTCTTCATGAAATTGCTGCTGCTCATCATATGTGTATAGTCATTCATTCCATTAAATTGTCTGAATTCTGTTTTATCCTTGCTACTTGAATTATTTTACTTCAGTTTAGTTTCTGGCTTATGGGAACAAATTATGATTTCACATTATGAAATGCCCTATATTGTCCTGATGCGTTAGTATGACACGACCTTGTTGGAACAAACCTCCAATACAGGAAGTGGTCACTATAGCAGTTGTAGGGCTAGAGTACTAATTGACTTATTTGAAAAATGACTTCTGGAAAAAGTGATATTTAGAGGAGGTTGAAAGTAACGGTTAACTATAAACAACTGATTAATTATGTAGCTACTTATATAAGAAACATTTGCACTGGAACACTTCCAAAGAAACCACTTTTGGAAAGCCAGAAATGCAACATTTGAGGACAGATCTTTGTTATTAAGTTGAAAAGGAAAAAATCTGGGACTTAACTCTATTGTCACCAATCTTCTATAGAAAAAGGGGATACAGTATTAGATTGGGCCTGTCTATCTTTCAGTCATCCTGACTTTCTAACCTTCTGTCTCCCGGTCCAGTCATTCATTTGTTCCATTTTTGTTCTGAACAATAATTTCCTGAATTAGTTTTGCATTTCGTTCAAATTTGGCACGTAGCTTGATACTGATGAGACCTTTGCTGAGTTGGTTTGTTATCATTCGGCATGTTTATTGAGTAGTTATAGATAACCAGTCCCATCCACTGTCATTTCCACATAACAACTCTCTTAATTCATTTTGCATTTTATACCATATTTATCTATGTACATTTGTAAATATTGTATTCTGTCAAACATCCATATTGCATTCTCACCTATCTCCTGTCCAAATTTGATATGTCAAATTTTAGATAATATAAATCACATTACCCATTTCACCTCCATTTAATATATCTGGTGTCCTTTTTTAGTCCTGTTCCAAAACTTTCTATGCACTACTTGCTCTACCTTCTTTGTGGGTTTCTTCATAAGTCTGTTTATTAAGTCTAACTGAGCTTTTACAGAATCAAATAGCCAAATTGTTATGCTGCTGATCTCCTTCAGGTATGGTTCAATGTTATCAAAAAATTCATACAAATCTTGATTGTTACCATCATAAAGTCTATACTGATTCAAAGCTCTGCTTTTCTTTATATTTTTGTTTAAATTCTGTCTGTCTATTCATGCATTTTAATTATTTTCTAGTTGGAAGATATTTTACGCATTGCAATCTTTTTCTCACTTGTATTTTTTTTGTTGTATTAATTGCAAATCAAGTATGGAAGTGTTTATTTTCATTAACTTTACTAAGACAAATTTCAGTATATATTTATACACAGACATAACTAAATGGTTTAGTTTTGGTTTAATCTGGTTTGAGTGGTCCACTCATATTCCTTTCTGGAGAAAGACAATGTTGTCATATATCACTGTAGTAAAACTTGTCTTGAAAGACCACTGTTATGAGAGACCACCTGTCTTGAGAGACCAGCTTCTCAATGCACAGATTGATTCATTATAAAGTGTTATTGCCTTTAAAAATTAAAAATGTAAGTGTAATTAGGAAATAATTAGATTTGTTGCTTAGATGTTTGTGAATATTATTGTGATCAATTAAACTTTCTTATTAGTAAAATTTTAAGATGCAGTTTTCAAACTGTATTTCTGAATTAAAGGGATTTTCTAAATCCAAGCATACTCTAGAATATCTGGATTATAAATTCTCCATGAATTACAGAGACTGAATTCTTTTACAGATCCAGTACTCAGCATCTTGCCTAAGGGCTATTTATTGTTTTATTGTTATAGTGACCTAGTGGATAGCATGTTGGATTTATGACCAAAATGGTGAGGGTTTGAATCTTACTGTTGAATCAGCCTGGGTCAGCTATTGTGTTGTGCCCTTCGGAAATACACTTTATCTCATTTCCTTGGCACTAAATAACCTATTGGTGTTACTGTGCCATAAAGCATGAATCAAATCAAAGTCTGTATCACAATGGTGAACTAAGTTCAAATCAGCAGTGATGACAGTGATATAAATGGCATACTCTTCAATAATTGTATTGAAATATTTTGGGGATTCTTCATTTGGATAATAAAAGCAATACTATGTGTTTTATGTTGACATTCAAATTCCATATTAAGTACAGTTATATTTTCTCTGATATCCTTGAAACTTCTTGAAACTTGAAATTCAGGGTTATATGCAAAAAATTATTGCCTCATCTCAGGGTCTGTTGTAACCATAGCTACAAAAATAATAATAACCCTCATTGTTGTAATCTAGATATGTTTTAGTACCTCAGTGAAAGAAGCATCTTGTAACCAAGATATGCTTCCAGTGCCTCAGTGAAAGAAGCATCTTGTAAGCAAGATATGTTTCCAGTGCCTCAGTAAAAGGAGAATCTTGTAACCAAGATATGTTTCCAGTGCCTCAGTAAAAGGAGAATCTTGTAAACACTGTTTCCAGTGCTTCATTAAAAGGAATATCTTTTAAACAATATCTGTATCCAGTGCCTCAGTAAAAGTAGTATCTTGCAAACACTATTGTATCCAGTGCCTCATTGAAAGTAGTATTGTGTAAACACTATTGTATCCAGTGCCTCAGTGTGAATGGAGTATCTTGCAAACACTATTGTATCCGGTGCCTCATTGAAAGTAGTATTGTGTAAACACTATTGTATCCAGTGCCTCAGTGTGAATGGAGTATCTTGTAAACACTATTGTATCCAGTGCCTCAGTGAAAGGAGTATCTTGTAAACAATTTGTTTCCTGTGCCTCAGTGAAAGGAATATCTTATAACCAATACATATTTCCAGTGCTTCAGTAAAAGAAGTATCTTGTAAGCACTATGTTTCCAGTACCTCAGGAACAAGGAGTATCTTGTAAAATATATGGGGCATATTTCTTTCTTATAAATTCTTATGAATTCAAACCATCCCTTTGTCCCAATGTATTTAATGTATTGAACAATTTTCAAATAGAATCAGCAAAGGATAATTGTGTCAAGCAAGAAAAAGTTCTGTGGAGATTAGGAGTTACAAACTTTTAATTATATGTTAACACAAAAGGGGTGAAAACCTTAAAATACAATGTCAGATTTTTCTTGAACATCAGCATGACCTACACAAAAACCACAGGCTTTTAAAAAAAAAAAATTAAAGACCTTCTTAACTTTAACATCAACATGAGACAGATTCCAGTGCAAAAGGTTGTCTCTTATGCCATGCAAGAGGATGTGTTGTAAAAATTCTTCATCCCTGTCCTGACAGAGAAGAAAACAAACAATAAAACATTCATAAATATTGTTCTGTTGACAGCTGGAATTAACTTCTGATTTCAGAGTTGAAATTAGCACACATTTTAATTTGATTATCCAAAATATGGGTGAAAGTTGCAATAAAATATTGGATATAAATTTCAGTTTCAGTGAAATTCTGAATAGTAATTAGGGTTAAGACTCATTAGTGCAACTTCAATATCTTATTGTCTGAGAATATTAATGATTAGTGTAAATAGAATGTTTGGTGTCCTGGGTAACCAAGTGTTCTAGGTACTTGCCTTTGCAATCACTCACATCTCATCTCTGTCCACATCTATTTGAGTCTCAGCTCAACCAATGTGGGTATGTTAGAAAACTTGCCAGTATCTTCCTGTAGGTCAGTTATTCTTCCCAATTTCTTTCTCCACCAAATATACAGGCCACCATGCATAGCCTATCAGTGCTGAAAAATGATATTAAACCCTTCAAAAGCAAACAAAACCTAACAGGAAATTTCCTTCTTTATTTAAACTGATTCAATAATCCAGATCTCTTGAAAACAAAATTATCTGGAAAAAAAACAGTTATTTAATATATTTTTGATCTAAATAATTTTAACAATAAGAAAATTAATACTACCAGGTACATGTAAACTATTGTTTTTATTATAATACACAGAAGAGTACTAATTGGCATAGAAGAAATTCACTATTGTCCAATAGTTTCAGGGATCAAATGTCAAGGTTGGTAGGTCAAAGGATGAAAAGGTTAAGATCACATGAGCAAAATTAAGTGCAGACAAAATGAGGCATTGTAATTTATATTGCAATTTGTCTAATTAATCAGCTTTAATCTGTTGTGGAACAAGTCAGTAAATTAATCATACAAGATCCAACAATGTTTACATATAATTGATGATTGCTGTAACTAATATCTGAATTTTGAAACCAAAGTGCATTCCAGTTCAGTCTCTAATTTGTAATTTTCATGCATAGGTAATCCCTGATGACAGAGAGTTTTCATCCAGAAATGAAACAAAGTGTCACTGCAACATTTATTTAAAGCCAGATTACTGATGTTTTTGATCATTTATTCAGTTTAATGAGATGGGGCATAAAATCTCAAACTGTAATATCTGATATCAAATATTTTCTCAATTAAGATTTCATTTACTAAAATCGTAAAGCCAAATCTAGCATTTGTTTCCTCTAATTAGAGCCATAGCCATAAAGTTAAATGGGTGATTAACTCAGTTGTGTTTTCTGTTATTCCATCTAAGTGTTCTTGAAGCTGCTTGGCATATGTGCTCTCGTTTAATGTGCATCCAATTGCAAGCAGTGTATAACTAGATCTGCTGATGCATAATGGCCAGGCAGATTAAGGTCCATTGTAAGCTTTTTGTTCGGTATATGATTTCAAGGAAACAGGAAAGACCCAGCTCTACTCGCATCGTATGCATTGGTACACACTATGACGTGGGCAGATACTGTGATTTTGAGCACATAAAAGTCATCCCTTGGGCAAGTGCCATATCTTTAGTCAGTTTACCATACTATCCATTGCAAAAATATATTCATACATTCAAAACAAATTCCAGAAATGAGTTTATATAATTAGAGTTATTCAATTAAATGTCAGTCTGGCAATAACAGTGTAGTTATGAATGAAAATGAGCATCACATCACTAATTTGATACAAAGTGTGCATGAGAATTGATTCTCTTAGCATATGGAATTAACAATTGAAGAACAGCAGTGGTTTGGCATGGTTAGTGTTTTGGATTCATGACCAGATGGATGCAGGTTTGTACCCTTTAATTGAATCAGTCATGATCAACTACCATGGCAAACCCCTGGGTAAATCATTTTACTGGCTTCAAGCATGATATGACTTTCATGTGCTGATTTGCCATTTTAACAATTACACGCAAAACTAATAAAGAAATTTGTTGTAATGAGCTTCATAAGTACTGAAGAATTTGATCTCAGAAAGACTCCTAATGGACTAATATGGTCCATTTGCATAAATAGTGGAAAATGTGATCTCATTTAGACTCCTCATTGACTACCAGTAATGTAGGCCATTTGCATAAATAGTGGAGAATGTTATTTCATTTAGACTCCTCATTGACTACCAGTAATGTAGGCCATTTGCATAAATAGTGGAGAATGTTATTTCATTTAGACTCCTCATTGACTACCAGTAAGTAATGTAGGCCATTTGCATAAATAGTGGAGAATGTTATTTCATTTAGACTCCTCATTGACTACCAGTAATGTAGGCCATTTGCATAAATAGTGGAGAATGTTATTTCATTTAGACTCCTCATTGACTACCAGTAAGTAATGTAGGCCATTTGCATAAATAGTGGAGAATGTTATTTCATTTAGACTCCTCATTGACTACCAGTAATGTAGGCCATTTGCATAAATAGTGGAGAATGTTATTTCATTTAGACTCCTCATTGACTACCAGTAAGTAATGTAGGCCATTTGCATAAATAGTGGAGAATGTTATTTCATTTAGACTCCTCATTAACTACCAGTAATGTAGGCCATTTGCATAAATAGTGGAGAACCTTGTTTCATTTAGACTCCTCATAGACTAATATGGGCCATTTGATTAACTATCAACAAGTTTGAGCCTATTAACTTAAGGAGTAAAAAAGGTGGGTTGAGAATTGTACAATGTTGGTGACCATGTCAAACTTTTTGCACAAAAATGTTTTGTTGCATGGTCCTTCCAGTCCTGATGACAGTAGATTTGTCCAAGAAACGCAGTCTATATGATTTGTGTTAGCCCTAAATTCTTAAACCTTTTGGGATGAAACTCAAGCTGATACTTAAAAAATGGAGATATAAGACATTGCTATAAGCTATTTCATTTTCTTCATTTTTGCTTGCCACCCAAACACACTTCTTGCCAGCATATAGGATCAGAAATATTTATGGTCACCTGCTCATCAATATGAAACAATATCCCGAGTTCATTTACTTCAGTCAGTGAAGATGGAGTTCAGGTTACAAGGAAGAATCTATATAACTTATGAGAATGCAATATTTGACCATCACCCCTTCCTTCCCTGAAGGCAGCATGCAGGAACTGAAATAGTTATTGCCATCTGTGTAGATGGAGTTCATGATACAAGGTCAACAAAGTCATGGACAGGTAGAATGATGGATACATAGACACATGGAAAAATGGATGGATGGATGGACTTGACAATTCACAATATATCTTCACATCTATAAATATAATCAGGTATGATTCCTTGACATTTGTATCCTTGAAATTTTGCGTACTGGAAGAGGAACCAGAGTTTATGCTTTATTTCTATAATTCAAATTTTAATGCCATAGTACTTCCATTATGAACCTATGCTCAATGATAAACCTACCCCTCTTCAGTATAAGAAATTTTAAATTTTTAATCACAGCACATTTCAAAGACAAATCAAGGATTGTCACCCTGCCCCTCTGGACATGTATAATGACACACAACACCTCCTACACTGTTCAGATAGGGAGTTCAAACCATGGGATATGATGGGGTGAGGGCAGTGTTTTGTAGATTTGTACAGTAGTTTTAGAATTTTAATCCATCCTTTGAAGGTAGAGCTTGAGGGATGGTGAGATTGTTGTAGCTAAATAATTTTATATACAAGATAGTTTAATGATTTCAGATATTTCTATTGTCACCAAAATCCTCCAATAACTGTTCAAATTAGAGACTTCAGATTTTGGGTTTTCATTGGGAGAGGTCAGTGGATGTGGACATTGGTTTTAAAATTTTGAAACGGCTCCCAGGGTTGGTGCTAGGGCTGTTGGGATTGTTTTACATAAATATGAAGTATTAAATTATTAGACTAATTTTCCTGATAATTTACGTATAAGATTATCAACTCAAGTGGCAACACATTTCAAAGTAAGATTTGAATGGGGCTATTGAGATCCCCACCCTGTAACTATACATACACTGGTCATGAAGATACCAATTCAGATATATTCATGTAATTGTCTTCTGCCCCTGTGCCTATTCTTATCAAAGGGATTTTGTCCCAATTGCATAACTTTCAAAGGGGTCCCAGGTGGCCTAGTGGTCTAAAGTACTCGCCTTTTACCAATCACTGTGATCTCACCTCTGTCTACGTGGATCTTACCCATGGTCTCAGTTAATGTGGGTATGTGAAAAAGCTTGTCAGTAGCTTCGGTGGTTCTTACTAGAGATTTCCTGAGTTCTTCCTTCATCATTTATACTGGCCACCATGTAGAGTCTATTGTGCGCTGAAAAATAGCATTATGTCTACAACAACAAAACATAACTTTCAAATTACTGAGAACACAACCAATAATAGCCATATATACATTTACTGAGCATGAGAAAAGTATAAATGCAAATAACATTGGCATCATGATTCATACATACACCCAGAGACTTAGGCCCTGGGTCTTAGCTTGAGATCCCTATTCAGTATGTAGTTGTTTGTCCTTTGAGTTCAAAGATGACCATGGTTTGCAAACTGGTTTGGTTTCTTTGTGCATGTGATTGGTTGATCAGGCCAATTTGTGCACTGTACTAACTGTGGCACACTGGATGGAAAATACCACTTAGGGTTGCTTGATCTGCAGAAGACATGTGAAGATTTGAAATTTATGCTGCTTGCACTTTTCTCCACTGCCTCTACAATTCTCCTCAACTAAGACTCTGTAGCTCCATTATGGATAAGACTGTACCAGGTGGACTGATCTTGTCCGAGATCTTCCCAAGACTCAATGTTGAAGTGTTTCAGGGATGACTTGAGAGTCTTTGAAACATATCTTCTAGCCTACTTGAGATTACTGTCCCTCCTTCAGCTCACGGTACAAGATCTTTGGCAGTGATTCATCTGACATCCTGGTGATGTGGCCTCCCCATCTTAGCTGTGATTTTGTCAGCAGAATTTGTCAGCAGTGTGTGGATACTCGAGTACCCCAGCATCTGGACCATGTCTTGCCATCTTATCCTCATGAGTTTTCTCATGCAGCCCATGAGAAAATGGTTCAGCTTCTTGGCATAGCATAAGTACACTGTCTTGGTTTCATATGCATACAGCAAGGTCAGCAGCATAGTTACCTTGTAGACCCCCAGTTTTGTTTGCAGTCTGATATATCTGTGCCCTCGCACATTTGCACGTAGTCTGCCAGAGGTCACACTTGCTTTGACAGATCTGGAATTGGCTTTATTATCTATATGGACTAATGTGTACTGCCGATGTAAGTGAACTTGTCCAATGTGGACTGCTAGGTACTGCCGAGGTAGGTGAATTTGTCAACTGACTGGAGGTTATTGGCATTCATGGTGATGGTCATGGGTACCTGCAGCATGGGTCAAGGGGGGGTCACATGGCCCCCCTGGAAATCATACGGCAAATATATATATATATATATATATATATATATATATATATATATATATATATTCCGACAAGTTTAATCATGCAAATGAAGCTGAAAATATGTCTCAAGATTCTGTTCAAAACGCTTAATAAATATTAGCTTTAGTTTCAGTTCAGACTGCTTCTTATACTAACTCTCCTGGCCGTGACTGACTGACCCCCTGAAAATCCTGACCCCCCCCGCACAAAGTCCTGACCCCCCCCCTGCAAAAAATCCTGCGGGCACCCATGGTGATGGTAGATTCTACATGATACTTTCCTGGTGCAGGATGGTGCATCAACTCTGTCTTTCTGATACTGATTGTGAAACCAAAATTGTAATAAGCTGAAGAGAAATTGTTCATACTCTGTTGACTGTCAGTCTCAGATCTGGCATTCAGGGAACAGTTGTCAGCAAATAGGGGATCACGACTAGTCCCTTCCTGTAACCTCGTATTTGTAATCTCCTCGGATTGAAGAGCTTGCAATCAGTTCAGTGTTTGTTTCAGTGTCATATTCTCAGAAGGCATTGTTAGCATGGCAGTTAACAGCATGGTGAATAGGTCAGGGGCCAACACACAGCATTGATCGTCTTATTTGGTGACTGGGAATGGTTCAGGTGACTCAGCAGGGTCCACGATGCAAGCAATCATGCCATCATGGAATTGCTGAACCATTACAATGAATTTCAACCAAATTTCTCCATAACCTTCCAGAGGCCCTCACCACTAACAGTGTCAAATGCTTTTGTCAGGTTGATGAAATTTGTGCAGAGATTAGAGAGTTCTGTTCCTGGCTTTTCTCCTGGAGTTAATGAACTACAAACACTGTGTCCATGGTCCCTTGTCTTTTCCCTAAGCCACTCTGATTCTCAGCAAGGATTTCTTCATCGATGTGATGCACATGACAATTAAGCAGAATCTGGTGAGGATTTTGCTGACTATTGGCAGGAAGGAGATACCCTGATGGTTGACGCTGCTTGTTCGCTTGTAGGAGTGGTCGATGAATTCATCCATGTACTCCTGAGATATAGTTCCTTGAATACACACTGATTGGAAGATTTCGGTCACCTTCTGAGCAAATGTGCAAGCCTCTGTCTTTGTAGACATCTGTTGATGTATTATCTGCTCCAGGTGCTTCGCCATTTAACAGCAGGTCTTGCACTCTCATGTTCAGGCAGCCTTGGGGATCAGAGAATGATATGGTGAGGCGATTGGTCAGTTGCCTCCTTAGTGATAGATGATTGATGATTAAGGATGTTGTTAAAGTGTTCTGCCCATTATTGGTAGTACCTTTCCTTTGTCCGTGAGCAGCTTGATGCCGTCTGCACTCAGTATTAGAGATGTTCCTGATGACTATGACCTGTAGACTGTCATCAAAGGATTATATAAGTTCTTCATGTCAATTCTGTTTGCATTGGACTGTAACTCATCAGCATTCTTGCCAAGTTTTAAGTCTTACAACATCTTCTCAACGATGCTGAAGGGTACCTTCTTAGATGATTAAGTCTTCTAAGCAGACCTTTTTAGCTGATGTTTCTCATTTAGTTGTCTCTATGTCAGCATCATTCTCATCAAACCAATCTGGATGTTGACATATGGTGGAGAACCAAGGGTTTTGGATGCAGCTGAGTACACAGAATCTCTACAGAATGCCAAGTTTTCATTGATTCTTGGAGTTTGCATAAATTCTTATTAATTTACAGCACGGTTCTTCAACAAATGCCTGTCTCACATTCTCCTATTTCAATTCAAAGACATTATGCTTGGAGGGGGCAGCACTTTTTCCTGTGTGGTTGTCTGCTGGACTAAATCCAGATATTGAGTTTGGAGACTATGAGCCTTTGAACAGTCCAGTATTCTGCATTTCTTATTGCCTTCATCACTCAGACCTGTCGCTTCTCATGACAGTGATGTAGTCAGTGAGATGCCAGTGCTTGGAGTACGGGTGCATCTAACATATTTTATTGTGGTTTAGCAGAGTGAAAACTGTGGTTGTTTAGGGCATCATGTTCAGCACACTTCCTTACTAGGAAGAGTTTAGTGTTGTTGCATTTGCCAAAGCCTTTTTACATTGATGCCTAGCCATCTTTGTTGAGTTCTGCCACGACTAGCATTGAAGTCATCAAGGATGACAAGTTGTTGTGCCATCAGCACTTCTTAAGTAAGAGACTAGAAATCTTCGCAAAAAACATTTCTATCATCTCATATGGGTTGGTCATGGTGGGTCTATTCCATAGGTGCTGATCTTTTCCAGACATGGGAATTACATTTGCTTGAGTCTGTCATTCATGGCCTTTTGGAAGTTTGTGAACTTGATGACAATCTGTGATTTGAAGACAAACCAAACACCAGCTTTATGTCACACTTCTTTGCACCTGCCACTGCAAAAAAAGGTGTAGCTGGCTTCTTCTTCAGTGAGTTGTCTTTTCTCACAATGCAAGATTTACTCAGGACCACTATCTTGATGGTGAATCTGGCCAGTTTTTAGATAAGACCATTCTTTTAAAATGTAGTCATATAAAGACTTTCAGAAAGGCCATCAAGGCAAACATTTTTATGGTTTAATCAGTATCATTTTAAAATATAGGAATGGTTTCCATAATCAGTGTTGAAATGATACAAGGAGAGAAGACGTGAACATATTATGAATTTCGGCATATATTGTTCAACAAGTAGAACATTAATGCCTTTGATAGACTTATTTTTGATATCAAACATGTGAAAGGGTAGAGTATACATAGAATCTGATTTTCTTTTACTGAAGAAAGTAGTGGTAATTTCTTGAGGGGTACTGTCTAAAACAAAGTTTATATTATATACAATTTCTTGTTACTAAGTAAAAAACACATGAAATTGAAATGAATAGCTTGTAAAGAGCTTGTCAGGATAAAGAACATTTCTTTATAAATTTAGATGAAGATATAGTCTTGTTTGTACATAGTGTAGTAGTTATGCCCCCTCCCATAAACATGGCAGGAGAAAATTGCATTAGGCTTGTCTTTTCATTTTGTATTCTCATCCCAAAAATCTTGTGTGTGTGTGTGTGCAACTACTTCGCAACTTTCCATGGACTTTGTTCAGACATGGCAGCTATTATCGAAATTGGGTGAAAGTGGAAATATCATTCTGTCATCACACTGTGATGTGTTTTTCAAAGTGATGTCCAGTTTGGTGTTAAATGTATATACTCTATGATTAATTTATGTGTGGTAGCAGGTCTCTAAGTTTTAGACGAATTGTCCTCAGACTTGGCAGGTATTATGAGTATGTATATCTGGTTCGCTACTGTGCTCAGATCCATTTTTCCAGAGTTATTCCCCTTCCAGGTGTGTTATTTCTATACCGTATGTGAGAATTCTTGTATGAGAATCTAGTCCTACATCTTTTGACGGAATAACCTGAATAACCAGGTGAAACATCTTCTCATACTGCTCTAATGATTTCTTTATTGAATTTATACCTCTTTTGTTTTTTCTGTTGTTTTTTTTTTTCTTTCTTTTTTTTTTAAATATCTGTTTCAAATATTCATGTGCATTGCATTACATGTATATATTCTGCCAGATTGTGCTTTTTACTCATTTAAGCTCGGGGGTGGGACAAGATCCAGGTCCTATGAACACGTTCCTTTACTTTCGTTTAATTTCAAGAATTTAAATATTTCACTGTATGATTGTTAAAAAATATTTGCACATGGCGGTTGTTTATCCAGTAAGCAATATTATTGTTTAACATAAAAGTGGAATGGCTGAAGTTGCCTGCTGACCCATGCCTGTTGTTAAGCCTTTAAGTGTAATAGTGTGTGTGTGTGTGTGTGTGTGTGTGTGTGTGTGTGTGTGTGTGATTTGGATTTTTAACATAGCTTTAACAATTTTTCAGTAATATCGCTACAGTTTATAGTGATGTCTATCACTGGGACATCATGCCGCATGATGTCCCATCCAGTCACATTATCCTTACATCAGTCCTAACACTAACTTCTTAATGCTGAGCTCTAGGCCAGGCAGCTGCTAGTATCATTTTTTTAAGTCTCTGGTATGACTCGGCCGGGGTTCGAAATCGTGATCTCCCCCATCCGAGGTGGACGCTCTAATTACTGGGCCACCGTAGCGATCTGTAATGTAGATCGTTCATTCTAATTAATAATGTTTTGTTGGCTTCCTGCTTTTATCTTCACAAATATAAAAGGTCGGGTGTCTTTTTCGTAAAAATCAACTGCATCTGCCAACTATCACCATACAAACGCTATACTATGACACTGTACATTGAAAAGCTACTGGTAACATTTGTATCTTTAAACTAGAGGGCTTTCCTACGCCCCAAACTGGTGATGAGCGAGAGCTCACACAAACTAATTCAAAGTCGCGCACATGAAAATATACTCGGCAAAGTATACAATTTGTGTTTAACCGTTCACCCTTAAAGTGCTTGTCGCGACATAAGTCACGCCAGTAGATGTACCATAGAGCTTATCGTGACATCTGTTTTTCAGAAAGGCAGCTATTTACACGTCTGGGTTCTTCAGCCTAAGATAAATAGTTCTTAAACTAAATTTGATTGGCACATTGCGCCCTGGAATAAGCATTATATAGCAGTTTGAACTTTTCATCAAGGAAGTATTACAAATACTCATTTAAAATACAGGCTACCTAAGAAAACCCAAAATGGCTGATTCCCAGTGTGGTTCATCTTCAGATAATGATTTCGTTCAGCAAATACTGGCTGATGATAGTGACGATTATGACGTTTTAAGTTATGAACTATATCAGATTAATGGAGCTGGGAAAGTGTTAATAGAGATACCAGTGAGTGATTTTATGCCCGAAAATGGAGTTAAATACGAATCCGATGTATGTGCTTGATGGAAAAAAATAGACGGCATGCCGGTTCAAGCTTCCTTTCAGCGGTATTTCGAAATTAAATGTTGAAAAGGTAGAATACCAAGCCTATAATAGAAAATTTCAAAACAGAATGCAATTCTCATTTCTTAAACAATTTAGCCCTGGGAGATCATATGGTAAAAAAAAACCTATTCATCCCTATCAGGGTTACGATATACTGACAAATAAAAATGAAACAAGTGAAATTAAGAAGTGAAGATATTTATTTGATCAAAATACCTCTGTTTGAACAAGCAGAATATGACATTAATGGACTTAAAATCCCAATATAGCGGAACAGATAAGAAATCTGGCATAGTAGTCAGTAAAGCACTGATTCAAAAAAGTGAAACTTAGGCAGCGCTTATGTTAGTGAATACGTTTTTCATTTATTATTTTTGGACCAGAAGTATCCAAAAGATAATACCTGTGAGCTCTGGAAAAGTGTACATAACAACTATATAATCTGACTCATCTAGCGCTGTATAGGCCCCATCAGATAGAAGACTGCGTAAACGAGGGCTCTGAGCACAGAACAATATTCATATGCAGATAATGAACAGATTACGCTAAGAAACAATCAACAGATTAATTATTATGCAACTAGAGGAGACATCTTTTAAAGATTTGATTTTAATAGAGCTCTAACATAGTGGAGCAGGAATTAAGCAAGACGGATATTGAAGTGTTAGGCAAATGTTGAACTATGGCTGTTTACTCCTCACTCTTCTTTTGTTTTCTACTCCTCTCTTATTTTGGTGACAAGGAGGAACTCCTCAAAATCATGTCAGCATCTCTGCTTAAATAGGGCATGGGGAACAAATTTGAAATGTTTCGTTTTGTGCGAAGATATTTAATCAGTGACCTATGGGATAAACAAAATTAGCACAGAATCGGCGAGGGGCAGATTTCAAATAGCACGGGTTTGTCACCTTGCATAAAGTATATATATATATATATATATATATATATATATATATATATATATATATATATATATATATATATATATAATGAGAATGGGTCATGTCAATAGTTTTCCTTTTTACGAACAAAAAACAAGTCTTCTTTCATCACTAACAAAAACAAGTACCCGTGGCCACCGCAATTTTTGCATCTGCTTGAAGTACAATGCAATAGATTTTGTTGTCATTCATCCCCACTCCCACAACTGGGCTTGTTCTAGACGAGATTTTCTTTGGAGGAGGAAATTTTGCATCAGTTCTTCTGTTTTGAAGATAACATCGTAATGTCTTCCAAGTTTAAGCGAGAGATGAAATTGATAATAAGATGCCTATAAGCATTCATGCATTGCAAAACAAAGGGCGTGGTTACTAAAGTGAGTCCTGCATATGATCAAATGAAGCAGCCTTATATGGCCTATAACGTTGAATAAAAATAACTGAAAACTAACAGGTAATCAGTTTGAAAGTATTGTTATCTTGTTATCGATGCGAATGGCATATAAATAGATGCCAAGTATACGTCTGTTTGTAATCTGCATATTGGAAATACAACCACCTACCACTGACAGACCTTCTAAAGATGGAAAGACCATCAAGTTCATATGTGCATCGATAATGTATCATATCACAGGCTGTGTACCGTGAACCGTATATATATACGTGGCACAGGTGTACCGTTTTGCCCCTACACATTGCTGCATTGTTTGTTTCATAACAAATTCACAGACACATAACTTTTCCTACACATTGTGAGATCATGACACGATTTTGAATCTGGACTAAATGTAACTGAGAGATAAATCATGTCCTAATTAAATTACTACACATATAGATAATTTAGTTAATACATGTAATCATAGAATCTCAAAAGAAAGGCTATGCTTTGCACATAAAGTGAGAAAATTTAGTTTTGTACAGGCTAGACAATTTTACTAATGATACCACAATGAATATGGTCATGGCATATAGTGCTAGGCTATTTTTCTAAATGCCACATTCAGGCTTATTGTATTTTGAAGACAAACACGTTTTCTCTGTTTACAAATTCAGCTTGATCATTCTGTGTATCATCAAATGATGACAGATTGATGTTAAAAAGCCCCTCCCCGGTCAAAAACAAATGCTTTTTTATTTCTATCAAGGTTCTTTGTTTGATGGGGATCAGTGGTTATTAAATTAATCATCTCTGACAGGATAAACTAATGATATAGGTAAATTATGACACAAACATTAGAAAATCACATCATGCTGTCATCCTTTAGGATCAATATACATTATAGAATAATTTTCTCTTACATTTTAATGCTCATTATATCTTCATTTTTTTTATAACAATGAAGAAGTTTCATGATACGGTCTTTTTTATGGTAAAATTATTCCAGATAATAATACCTGTTTCATCGTTAGAACTGAATTTGCTTGAAACCCGCACTTTACTTGCACAATGTAAACTGCTAAGACTCTTACTCTATTATAAGCTGGTGGGTGATTAAGGATGAGTAACTTGTTCTCACAAGAACTATGTTTTTTTGTCATGCAGACAAGTGGCAGTTATAGTCTCTCTGTGGTCTTTTATCCTGCAGGACAGGTAAGTGGTTATGGACAAATCGCTTTTTCTAGCAGGAAATTATAGTCTCGTTGTGGTCTTTTATCCCGCAGGACAAGTGGAAATTTAAAGACCTGCATGGGTTTGACCCCTGGTGGAGTCAGTTAAATACTGTTAATTTAGAACTTAAACCAGACTTACCTGTTGGTCGAAGTTTGATAATAATTCCATTGTGCCTTAGGTATGTGAGAGAATACAAGAGATAGCCTGTAAGTCACGTGTTAGTCCTTTAGAGCAGCAAAATCATGGATACATGGATACGTCGAGCAGAAATGAGAAAGAGTGGGCTATAACTCAATGGAGGGCCTGTAATCTGTCAGGTAACTAAGCAACAATGGAATTATTATCAAATTTTGTTTAAATTCCTAAATTCCATTGACCCTTTGGTACCTCTTCGGGATTCCAAGAGATTACAGTCTATGCATCCATGAATAGTAGTCAGAAAGTAGCGGATAGTAGCAAAAGTAATTGAAACTGACACATTTGGAAGAAACTAAGATCATTTAATGACGCATGAACAACTTTCACGATTTTTTTTAACGTACCGTCTTGTAATTATACAGCCATGTGAAATACAACAAAGGAAATTGAATTGTGACCAAAGAAATGATTTGAAAGATAGAATGAAATTGAGACAAATAAAATTATTTTTTCCATCCCATGTGCACTTCACTAATCCTGAATAGTAGCAATGGCAGCTTCACTTGTAGGAAGTGTCTCTTCGTCAATGCGCTTATTATAAAATGCACGAAAAACACATGTCCTTACTCCAGTCGATCGTGTGCAGCACAGTTTCAATGGGGTTTTTACATGCGGCAGCACTGCTGGAAGATGCTTTTGTGCGGTGGGAGGAAATATATTAATGTTAATACCAGCCAATTGCATCACATTGTCTACCATCTCGACATGGTGTTTCTAAAAACCCCTTCATGAGGCAGTAATGCTTAAGAAGAAAATTGCTGGCACTACTCCGCAGAGATGAAGTTAGAGTCATGTACTCGTGCAGAGATTTAACTACACGAAGATCAACATGGGAATAAGTGGCAAGAAAATTTCAGGCATGTGTTTCCCAGGTATGGGTAGGCGGAGGTGACTGCTAAGAAAGTTCAACTGTGTTGATAACTGAACTACTTTCAGTACATCTAGTATGCCTTATATCTATGAGATATAAGGTTATAGCTCTCTGTCCAGTAGGCAAGACCGATAACCTGATAATTTTAAATGTAGGATGCTTCAACTGCAATTTCTCCAGTGGTCACAATGATATAAGATAATTTAATAATAAACAAACATTGCTTGTAACATTATAACTTGGTATGGCAGGTCGCTAATGGAAAACTCCAAATAAAACTCGTTTGACTAAGACATGGTTACCTACTGTACGATTGTTTGCTGGGGATATTATTATAGCTGGCAAAGCCGAACAAGCACTGTAACTCAATCGTTTTGCACACAAATCATGAAAAAAGTTTAAAACTATATGTACAGGTGCCTGATCTGGATTAACTTGTTTTATAGAGCAAAACTGCATTCACGTTTCGATATACGTCATATATTGTTTTTGTGTTGCACCTGTCCATGTGGCAATGATAATATATGCTGACTGTTTTGGAACACTTTGACGTGAAAGCGATTCTGTGCTAATCAGTAAACCAACCCAAAAACCCCCCGTCTCATCTTCTGAAGAGTGTGGTGTTTCTCTGGGTCCTATGGCAGCCAAAGATGTTTCTGCCGCGGAAGAATGTAACATTCCCGGCTGATGAAATGACTGTGAGGTCCGCAGCGTGGCAATAAAAAAAAAAAACTCCTTTGCTTGATCCTCCTCCGTTTTGTTTTTAAAACTGAGCTGTTGAGACTAAAAGGAGAGAAGAGATGTAAAGTCAGACCAGCAGAACGTGAATGCGTCAGTTGCAAAAGCTTTGCTGTCAAGTAGATAGTTCGTATATTTAGGAAATTGGTGATTAAATCTGGATGAAAAAAGGTCAACATAGAATGTGCTATACTGGAATTACAGACATGCAAACACGCATTTATCTACCATGCATTTTAAGTTTTCAGTTGTCCTTCTTGAGAGAATATTATCTCTGCCTGGAATGTTTGAGGCACTGAGTAATATATCCCTTTGAATATATCTTAACCAAATGGACCTTTTGATATCATTCACTTGAACTATTTCCCCTCCTATGTTAGCAAGACACGACAGCGTGACTGTATTATTCACGAGTCTCCGAACATGAATGCCAGATTCAGAAACAAAAGAAATTCTGAGTCAAGAATCCTGCTTTTAACTCAAGAAAATTAATATGATATACTTGTTCAGTATCGTCCCAGAGTCCACCGATTGATAATTTATCCGTTCCGTTATAACCAACCGAATCATAGGCGGATCTATCACTGCAAAGGGCAAGTATTGGTGGCCTATGTTGTACAGAAGCAAAGCTTGTATGTAATTCTCTATTCCACCAGTTAACATTTGTGTCCTCGAATTGGAAAGTGTTATGGTTTGATCAAAGCTACAAGTGGCCTGTTATAATTGATTGTCTTTCTTATTTTCCATAGTCTTGTAATAGAGAAAAATACATGAAACACCTGGTTCATAAACGACCATTTATCCAATAACCTGAGCAAAATTCTTGATAGTTTTACATTTCTAACTGAGAAGATTTTGGCAATCCTATACTAGGTTGAAAGCTTTTCTTCCGGCGTTAACCTGTCATATACTCTGAATTAAACAAAACCTCAAGAACCTGAACGCATTGTGTGAGATAAAGAACCGACTTGTTTGTATGAATTGTAAGGCCTAGTTCATCCAAAATAGTGACAGTATCTTGACCATTACTGGTTTTTTTGAAGATGGTATCGCCTTGCAAGAAGCTCTCATCAATATATGCAACATTTGTTGTTTCCAATTTTCATAGGATAGAAATTATAACCTTTAGAAGTTTTGTGAAAATTCTTGGCGCAGAACTTAAAGTTTTGCTGAGGAACTGAACTGGAATTTGCGACTTTTCCATCTGAACCTTATGTATTTTCTATACTTAGGCGAGATCCAAACAGAATAATACGCATCTTTAAATCATTTGAAGCAAACCGAAGTAAACTAACAATTCTTTTTTCATGAGGTAGATTTTATCGTTCCCATTTTGAAATGATATTTTTCAAAGATGACGGTTTTCAGATTCAAAATATCTC
The DNA here is from genome assembly GCA_016617855.1 of Megalonaias nervosa. Lineage (NCBI taxonomy): Eukaryota > Metazoa > Mollusca > Bivalvia > Unionida > Unionidae > Megalonaias > Megalonaias nervosa. The sequence continues at coordinate 40,360 of JAECUM010007029.1, read as the reverse complement.
TGACTGTGCTGTCTTTTTTTTACTCTAATAAAAATGTTTGAAAAAATTCTTCCTGTTCTGTTTGTACTTCCTCTATTACACCTTTTATAAGAAACCCCTCAATTTCATCATCAATCAGTAAACTCTCTGCCTTATTGAAAAGTATGGCTTTAAGAACTTAAAACTGACAAGGGATTTTACAAAAATTCAATTGCATATCCCTTAACAGAATGTAAAGTCCAACTATATGATATAAACTTTGCGATTCAGTTATGTACGAAGCAATTTTTCCTGACAGAAGGTTTTTGACTGTTTTTATGTTGTGATAAACAGGTACATTCTGGTTCGGAGTCAGTAGAAAAAGGGCATAAAGAATATAGTTGTAATCAGCTGAAGCTTTTAAAATAGGGATTGTTGATTCTTCTTTGCCTTCGTTCCCTTTTTGCCTCTTCATCCGACGATCTAAAAAAAAGGCCCACTATTTCAACGACCTTAGCTCACACGACTCAAAAAAGTGCTGCCTCAGTGAAGGTACTATGTTTCTCAGTTGTTGTGTCTCCGCTATGTCTTTCATCAGCTGACCCAAATCATCTGCGCCCAATCGACCTAGCGCGTGACGTCACGGCTGTAAACTCTTGCAGGCTGGTACTGGGAGGCTTCCGTCGTTTAACAGCATCCATAGACACTTCCAGTGTATACGTCTCTCGGCCTTTTGTGATGACGCGCGACTCGTAGTGAGAAAGGATACAATCACCGTATGTTCTTCAGTCCTGTTATTAGATGTTTGGTCAGCAAATTGATCATCTAAGCTGAGTTTAGACGTTACCGTATCTGTATCTTGGCGAGTCGCCATTGTTATTGAGGTTATTGAGGGCATTCACCATTGGCGCAGAACAATTAAAGGTCATGCGTCAAGACCTTGCAACCAGTACTGCTGAATATAGCACCAAGCTATCAGCGTCCGATAGAACTTCCGTTTGTTACAGAATAGAATTTAAATTTTGCACGTTTTCCAATTAGGTCACCTTTTTTCATCAATGTACACAATATGCTTCTTGCTGAATAGATTACGAACCAGCGCACTAACACGTGACATGTACGTCATCTCCTGGAATCCCGAAAGAGTACGAAAGGGTCAATGTAATTAATACTTCAAACTTAAACAAAGCATGCCCATTTTGAATGCAGGCGCTGCACATATATTTGTACTAATCATACTGTTTTAATTTCGAATTAACAATAGATCACAAATATTTTTTTTATTTTTGATCACCATTTGAAACCACGTGTAGCTAACTATTGATAATGAATTTGTTGAGATGTTGCCATGAAGGAAAGGCGTATTTTAAACTGTAATAAGCCAGTTGTAACAATGTGACATTAAAAGGGAACAAGCTAATTTAGTTCGTATGATGAATGTGTAGCTTTAGAAAATCTAGTTATTATATTGATAGTTCTTGGTTTTCAAAAATTAAGTTATGAAATAGACTGGGTTTTATGCTCAGGAAACCAATTTCAATAGCGTAATATTAATTAATATTTCAACAGGTGGGAAATCTTGGAGCTGGATATTCCTCACATTTAGTTGCAAATATCGCTGAACGTTTTAATTCTTTGTTTTTGTACGGATATTTATAGTAGGTCACAGTGACTTAGTCCTTTAAGTCAACATTTTAAGCAAAAGCTTAATTTTGCATACCTTTTGTTTTCTTTTGCACACAGAAGTTTACTGATGAGGAACAAAATTAGTAGATTAAAATAACTCATTTTGTATTCCAGATAATTATCATAAACATTAGCTGATCATGTAACCTTTGAGGATACACAATATACTATTGCTAGGGACAATTAGACATTTTTATTTGCCCTAATTATTTTAAAACAGATTATTTGTATGTTGGAATTTTTTCCAAAAGCTATTATTCGATGTCTAGAGAGGTTACAATATTTCTTTATCATTTGATAATAGGATTGAACTTCTGCATGCTCTGTGATTTTGATTTTCTCTCTGTTCTAAAGAAAGTTTAAAATATGTAAATCTTTTAATCCCAGCCATTATGCCAGTTATTGCTAGTTATGTACGCTGCTCTAAAGTACCTAACTTAAATATCGAACAACCTGGCCTGTTCGTTTTCCTCTCACCTCACCAAATGGGTGTTTATAGTATGCCCCACCCCCATTGCAACAATAGTTTGATTGGTTGACTTTCAACAGCACTTTCAGCACTTCATTAAACTATATCACGTCATGGAAATGGGAGGTAAGTGCCTTTCCCAATGACCCACCAGGGCAGCCAGTTCGTTATAGCTTGGGTGAGCGTAGAGCCAGCAAGATATAAAATGTAGTTTGTTTGTTTCTTTAAAGGGGAGATAACTATACAAGTGCGTGAGAGAGAGAGAGAGAGAGAGAGAGAGAGAGAGAGAGATTTGGATTTTTAACGTAGCTTTAACAATTTTTCAGTCATATCGCTACGATGTCTGAAGTGTGGCACTTTATAGTGATGTCTAGCACTGGTGCATCGTGTCCCACCCAGTCACATTATCCTGACATCTAGCCGACCAGTCTTAACATTAACCTCTTAATGCTGAGCGCCAAGCGCGGCAGCTGTTAGTGCCAATTTTATAAGTCTTTGGTATGACTTGACCGGGGTTTGAACCCACGACCTCCCGCATCCGAGGCAGACGCTCTAATTAATTAGGCCAGCGGAGCGGTACTATTGTGACAAAGCCAAATCTTGTCATGATAGCTTCATGATAAGATCTCATGCTTCTGGAGATATTTACCAGCATTGTATGACTGATGGACTCAGTTTGTAATAAGAAATGGAGATAACTCTTACAAAATGCTGATCAGACAGACTTAATTTGTTTACTGCACACAGTGCCTAGTCAATACCACAGGTGCTCGACGCGAGCTTGATGTTGAGAAAAAAACAATAATCTGAACGAAAAAAAAAAAATCATACAGAGTGACAAAAATACCTCAGATTACCACCATGACCCGTTCTGACATTAGACCCTCTCTATCGTATTATGTAAGAGAAAAGGTCAGTAACTTCCTAATACTTCGTTCCAATGGTTGTCACCTGAGCGTAACACTGTCCCGGCAGGCAAAATTCGTGAAATTCACACGTTTCGGAACCCGTAACTTCAGTTTGGTGCAACGCAGAAAAGTCAATGATAGCTTGATGAATAGAAAAACATCTCAGGAGTAAAACAAGCCATAGAATATGATCATATGCCTTTAAAGACGGAAATAGCAAAAGGAAATCGAGGGTGATATGTGGAACAAAGTATTAGGAAGTTACTGATCTTGTCTCATATATAGTATGTTAGAGAGGGTCCTATGTCAGAACGGGTCATGGGGGTAATCTGAGGTATTTTTGTCACTCTGTATGATTTTTTTCCTTCAGATTATTGTTTTTTTTTTTCTCAACATCAAGCTCGCGTCGAGCACCTGTGATCAATACTATAGAAACATGCAAAGTTTCACGACGATATATCAAAGGATTCGATAAATGATTCCAATTCCTACAGCGGGCTGGTCGCATCTTGCATAGAGCCTGATCTTGTCAAGTTACATTTATTCATATCGTGTGGCTTTAAAGTTAGCTATCCAGTCTGCGCCATCTGGAAGTTGCATGTGTCTGCTTTGTACCATTATGCATGGCGCTGACGCGAGGCTAGCAACCAATGACAGTTCAGGAAGTAGTTTCCAAATAAACCTGCATGGGATTGTTATAACTTTGTGCAAATGATGTCACTGGCTAACCCTTCTTGAGACGAGAATTTACTAGTTACCGGCCAACGATATCAGCTTGTCAATTTAAGTCAGGGACCAGTGAAAGCTGCCACATTTAGTCTGGTTTCTTTACCCTCGTTCTTGACGGGAATTCAGCGCATACATAGAGAACGACATTAGGAACCAGTCATGATTATTTTTATACTAATCCTCGGAGACATTGAAATAAAGCTTTGATAACCTAGAGGTCGAAACAATATGTTCTGAAATATACTGAACTGTGAGCAGCATGTTTTACTGACATTCATGGGCCTTTCACCGTCAGCCAGGATGATGTCACAGAGATAACTTTGTTGTGGCAGATAATATGGGAGTGGGGAATAAATAAAATTATTTCAGAACTGCATATTTGATGAAAATAATCAAATGTAATGATTTTTTCAAGATAGATATTACTTTTAGTGAAGTTTTGCAACTCAGTCTTGTTTGTCTTTAACTGATTGTCAGAAAGAGAATATATTCGTTCTTTACTGTTATCCAGTCAGGTAACAAATATTCTCTCCAATCGTTTTTCTTTTTGTCATTGGTCCTCCATTAGTTAATCAAAGGCTGATCTTTTTCCAGGCAATATAATTTGAGCAGCTAGTTATATAAGTGGTTGATTTGGGCATTTTATTCATTCCAGTGTCACCAGTAAAAGAAAGAGGAAGCAATATCAAGAGAGAAGCTAAGCAATGCTGTTTTTGTTTTTTTGGTTGTTGTTTTTTTTTTGTTTTTTTAATTATTTGGTATACCGTCCCTCAGGGTTACATGAATAAGACTAACTCTAGTATACAATGAAGACTGTTGTTTTGTTAATATTCACGGGTTCAAACGTATAAAATTGTGATTGACTATATATGGCACGTAGTACTAAAGAACCGGTATGGTATGTGGTTATTGTCGCAGGTTTCCCTTATGGAGTAATTGTACATGTTCTTGGTATGAGAAGGCAAGGGATCATGGTAGTTCTGAGATGTTCTGTGTTTATTTTCATAAGGTTTCCCGTAATTAATGTATAATGCATGGATTGTGGTAGCTCTATGATAAACAACCATATATTCAGGTATGGATGTGTATGAAAGATACAGCTTAAAGGGATCAAACTAAATCGTCTTCCTCGTCCCTTTTGAAAAAGGAGTTTCATTAATCTTCCATAATGGTTGCAAGGAGATTCAAAATATTTTGGGTTTTTTCCCCTTAAAAACTGCAGCAATAGTATGAAGAAATTCATTGTTCAAATGAGAGTTGCCACATTGTTGTGATATACAGATTTGCCAGTTACTATAAATAGGAGAGCTTCCAAATCATCAAGTATAATTTCGTTTGGACTGAGTATACTTGTACATACATTGGGAGTCTATCCCGTTCATCCTGAAATAGCCAGGGTACAAACATGATGACAAATAGCCTTGCCATGCCGACACATTACACACATATCTCCCAAATCAAATTCAAGTCTGCGTTTCTTTTCTGCCATCCAGGTAATGATACAGTTGACTAGTTATGTGTCCGTGTTACTTTGTCCTTGAAAGAGCTAATATAAATTATAGTTCTGAAGTTGCATAATGTACTCACAGCTCAGGGTTGAATCTAGAAATATAATTTTGGGGGAGTGTGCATAAACAAGTAGATGAGTGATCTACAGGATGGAACCCTCAGTGACGGTCCAAGGGGCAAAGTTTCTGGATGTTACTGCATTTTAAGCGTAGAGAAAACGTACCCAGGAAATTCTCCGGTTGTTTCGCACTCACAGGAGCGACTGCAGACCTTGATCCTCAAACCCAGTAAAGCACCTTCCCCACCCCCGACCCGCCCTTACTATTTGTGTGTTTTCACTAAGATCCGCGTGTCGATATACTTCTATGCACTGAATTGAACTTTTATAAATTTCAGTTTATTTTGAATTACGTTCATATTATAGCTTAAGTTTTTTGCAAAGCGTACAAATATGGGGTATTAATGAGTACATAACCACATTCGTATTCTTTTAATTCAGAGAAAGAACCTACTGGATGTGGCGTATGAATACGTCTGTGAATAATAGCATTGGCTCATCTGTACGTCGTATCAAACTTGTTCTTTCCACCAACTAGAAACAAAACATGTATATCGTTTTGTGTATATATATATATATATATATATATATATATATATATATATATATATATATATATATATGGGTGGGATTTAACCGCTGGCTATATAGTGATGATTACAAGTTGTATCCATTGTATTCACAAAATTTTCACTGTCTTTGCACAGGATTTAACCCGTCGGGCTGAATACCCCAACATTACAAAACATGCAATCTTAGAGTATATTGAGATCAGGTGAAATCATGCCATTTATCTAGATTATTTTATCAGTTTTAGCCCAGCAAAATAGTCGCCATAACAAACGATTTATTTTGCATAAATTCATCTGGCATCCACACAGAATCTGTGTCTCATAATGGATCTGCATAATCAACGCTTTACTTTTCACTAAAACCACTAAATCTATCCTTAAATAAATTTAAAATTAACGCAGCAGACCCCAAATACCTAAAATTCAACATTTTAAATAATCCCGAGGGTTTTTGGTCATGAGAAGTCGCGTTGTATTATATTGTGAAATAATGGTAATTCAAAGACTAACAGTTAATGCGGATCAAATTCGTTATTATTTGTTGGGGTGAAACTACTGTGGATGCAGTTATTTCTGTTATTAATTTGGGTTGTTTAACACAAGAAATATTTAACAAATTTTATTGGTACTTAAATTTTGAGGTCATATCTTAATTAATTCACAGATGGACGATTATTTGTCAGTTTATTGAAATTCAAGGTTTGTAGCTACCATGAAATTTACAAAATTGATACCCCGAAAAATGTACACCCATCAAACTTACCCACAAAAAGTGATACCCACAAAATAATTAAAGTTATTCCACATTAATTAGCTTGAGATGTTTAAAACTAGTTATCATTGCCATGATTTCCTCTATTCATGACACATACTTTCCATTTTCACTGACTTTTAAGTGAAAAAAGTGTATGGACTTAAAGTAGAGGATTTATTCGCCGTCTGTTTTAGAAGAGCGTGTGTGTAAGGAGGTTATGATGCCTTACAAGGGCAAAAGAAATATAGATTGATTTGAAACTCTATCCACAGTTACCAACATGATGGAAAATACTGACATTTAATTTCATGCCATGATTAATGTTAGATCCTACGTTGCTGAGATGTCAAATCGATATTTAAACTGTGCTAATATTAGATTACAGATTTCTTGACAATTCATAACAGTTTGCAGTGTATAATAGATACTATCTATTGGACTATTTGGATGTTTTTTGTTTGTTGTTGTTGTTGTTGTTGTTGTTTTTAACGGTTCCAGCCTTGTTTAATCTTCATTCGTTGGCAGGTGCTCTGTCACATTTGAGTTCTTATAGTGCTTATCGTTTCATAATGCATCTATAGCCATGTTACCATGATGGTATTTGGAAAGGAAAGCATTTAAATTTTTAATTTGTAAAATTGTATAAGTACAGGACAGTTTTGGTTTTATCTCTCCGACCTTTCAGCTCATGTAGGATTAATAATACAGGCTCATGTCCAGCATGTATCGTTTATCATCCGTTAACTGTCATCCATCAGTAATTGTTATTTTCACTTTGATGTCAGTTACATCTCAGTGTATAGTTTCAGCTATATTTTGCGCAGATTACGAATACTGCCGATCTGCCATCAAATACGGCTACGTTACAATGTCAGTATGTTGCATTCCAACCCGCAGTTTCACTCGCGAATCCAGCATCCTAACCAATGACGCACTATGGCTCCTTCCATAAAAGACTTTTCAAAACCCATGCAATAGAACTCAATCAAGTTATACTCCGGAGAACGATACAAATCACAGTTACATTTTCTCTTGTATTGACACTTAAGGCGTGGGCATGGCTGTGGTATGAACCACACTCTCTATACATCATACATTATTAGCTGAAGTTTCATTAAAATATTCTTAGTGGTTAAAAAGTGACAGAATTACCTTTTTCCTTGTTGCGATCCTCACCTTTATATGCATGATGGTTTGACTATGGTACGCAACACACAGTGTCCAGTCATGATATATATTTGGGCGAAGTTTCGTTGCAATATCTTTAGTTGTTCCAAAGTTATACTCCAAAATTAATACTCCAGGCAAGGTTACAAGCCAAGAATTACATTATTTTTCGTCATGATCTTGAGGTGGACAGCCTGTCTCTAGAGCATGACACACTATCAGTTTATGACATATACATGGGCAAAGTTTCAAGATTTCTTTAAGTGGTTCAAAAGTTCGGACAGGGATACAGGTCATAGAATTGCATTTTTTTCCTTGCCATAACCTTGACCTTGAAGCCAAAGTATACGGCTTGGTATGTGACACACTATCCATTCATGATATACACTTGGGAAAAGTTTCATTCAGATCTCTCTTACCGTTACAAAGTTCAGAGTTATGGCCTGGACAAGCAGCTGTTAATGGACATATAGAGTTAATGGACATACAGACAGTCAACACTACAACTTAATACAACCATCTTAAGATGGTGATATGAAATCCTTCAAATAACTTACTCTCAAAACTGCTCTAAAGAATTGTACCTAATTTGGCAAATAATATCCTGACACAAAAGCCTTTAAATTTTTTCGCAAAGATATTGATCAACTATCAATTGCCTCTGGTGTTACTAAAAAAGAAAAAAAAAAAACTGTTATTTTTTTAAAACTTGCTGAAAACAATTTGATTACATTTACAGGCACATCCAAGCCTAATGGCCTTTTAATGATGGTAATTTCGCATTAAATGAGGTCACCATTTAAAACAAATAGAAAATCTTTCAAAAGACTTCTCAAATACAGACGAATATGACCAAACTTAAAACAGCATTCTGGCGTTAAAACCTTTTTATTTTGTACAAGTTGTATTGGTCGGCCATCACATGTGGCAACATTAGATAGAAACACCTTTAAACATTTCCTTTTCAAAATTCGCTGAACAGAATTTGACCGATTCTGGCACAAAGGCCTTTAAACGTTTTGTACAATTGATGCTGATCTGCCATCGAACTTGTCATCATTATGATCATCCGAAAAACTTCAAAAAACTTCTGAAACCCCAGGCCACCACCATCCGCACGAGGAGATTCAGTAGTAGATCCCTTACAAATGAGGTTTATCCAGCATCAAATATAGTGGCTGTTACTTAAAATTAAACAAAAATCAAGGCCAGCAAGTTCATAGTAATACAGACCTGTATATGTATCCTAAATGTCAGCAAGGATAGATTTAATATTTTTAGAAGACTTCAAACCACAAGCTTTCAACATCATTTGCCTCTAAATTCTTCCTGCATTTACATACGGTGCCTTCTCATGCATAGACTTGCAAACCAGTTGATCAATCAGTTTTGTCTTTTCTGAATAATTAACTGAAAATTTTCAATTTGAAAAAAAACTTCCTGGCTGACCACTTTAACGTTTACTTTCATGCAAACCATAAGCGTAGACTTATTCTCTTTAGATGCGGGTGATAAAAAATATAATCGTATCACATATACCTGGAGTACATATACAGCTGATATGTAAGTGATCATTTTGCGCATGCTCTTGCCTAACTCTAAGGTTAAATTTAAAAAATGAACAGATTTGGCCAGCAAGGAGTTACATAAGTATTATGCACCTCATCGCAGTGCAGATGATCAGTTTTCTTATAAATATTACCATTATTGTCAGTTTTATTCTCACGAACGTTTGTAGAAGCATCATATGTGATTAATACGATTAAATTATTTTGTTGACTCATTTATGTCCGGATTGTTAAGATCCGTCTTTGAACACGTGCAATTATTTTTCAGGAAATTACTATACCACATGCATGCTTAAGTAATGATTATAAGATGAAAGTACAACTATTTGCCTAATTGTTATGCTTCAAGAGTAAAACTTTCTACCAATGACATGCCGTATAATTAATCAGATAGACGCGTTCAAACGATTCAAGCAGGCCTCAGGTTTGAGTAAAATAGTGGGATATGGCATTTCATTCACGAAGATTTCAAGGACTCCAGGGAACAACAGCAAGAAACACAACAAAATACTTCCTCCTGGACATGTTTTGCACAATGTCACTCATGCCAAAATTTTAAATATTAACCTTTTTCAGTATCCGCTCCTAGAATTACATGCTGATGAAATTATTTTTTTTTTCTTCAAATTAAACATTAGGCCGTAAAGAATTATAAACAGTAAGAATAAACAAAGTATTCATCCATGAAATTATGTAGTCATTAGATGACATGGTTAGATTTTCAGCATTTAACCTCATTTATTTAAACGTTTCAGGATTTTTGGGACTTGCTTTCCTGACAAAAACGTTTTTAGCACAATTAAACCAAGAATACCTCTATGTGTTTTTGATGAAACCCTTTTTACTACATTAAAGCAAAAACTTCTCGAGGTAGATACATGAAATTTGGTTGGCATGTTTGCATACGAGTATGACCTGATTACATTTTCATGGCTTTATATCAGAATCGTGTCTTTTGCAAGTACACATCTAGTTATATCATTTATTGCTCAGGGTATATCCATAACTTAGAATATTTTTATTGACAGGCTATATTTAGAGGCCATATTTCTGGTCAAAGATCCAAGGGATTAAAGGTGAACCCAATCTACAGTGACATATCCGGGCAGTACAGCGCGGGTATTCAGAATAAAGATTCCAGTGGACGTCCTAACGGGGATATATATGTAGAGATTTATGAGACATTTCCTTCCGTGCACAACAAAAGCATCCTTCAAAAAACCAGAAGCGCTCCACCCAGGAATAAAGATAGTGGACAAACAAATTCAGGAAGCGCGAATAATGATACTATTAAGGATGAACCTATACGGATTTTACAAGAAAAAATGGATGAAGAAGCTGTTCATGCAACCGTGAAAAGAAACTTAAGCTACGGAAATGATAAGAATATAATGAATAATGTGACCTCAAATTCCAGAACTTTTTTAAAGGGTACCAGTAGTTTAATCCAGAGGGATGAAAATGCAGATAGAAAGAATATATTTGGCATAAGAAATCCAGCTTTTGATCAGAATGAAAATCCTATTGATTCACAGTCTCAGATGATAATCAAAGCTGAAAACCAGCCAGAGTTAGAGACTGGGTCACAGTCAGTAAGTAACCTTAATGTTCTTGTTACAGAGGCTGTAGTTCATAGTGCTTTACATAAGGAAAAAGGGCCAGAGAACAAAACTGACTTGACCTCTGACCCCGTCTCAGATTGGCCAGATTTAGATAGTATAACTCTACCGATTGATGAGGGGCCTAGCCTAACAGTGAAAAAGAACATTGATGAACAGAATTTGCTGAAACAAAAGCTTGTAACTAATCGTGAAATTCAAAACGCAATTTCAGATATCAAGTCTTGTGAAAGTAAACATTTAAATTCCTCAAAATCAGATTATCCATCTTCTGCATCAGTTTCAGAGGGGAAAAACAATTCTATTTCAAATGTGAACAGTTTTGTGATTGCCACAGGAACTGACGTTGATCTTAATGTTGAGGTGAGCTTAAATTCAGATGAACTTAGCACTGAGCAGCCTATAAATTCATCCCATTCTAGTCATGATAGACATTCTGAATATGACAAAGAACAGCTTAAATCCCACTCAGGTAATGTTGAACAGAATTCCAGTCGACCAATTAAATCAATATTGGCAATTACAAATACTGATGCTCAAACAGGGAACAGCAAAAGTAAGTCACAGACTAATTCTGTATCAGAACACAAGTCTGTTAAGTTTACAGAAGATACCGTGTTCAATGAAGATAGACCAAAGAAATACAAAGCAGAGCAAATTAATCTTCGTGAAATCTATAATGGTCGAATAAGTAATGATGTAACCTTTGTCAAAATGAATCCAATTTATATGAAGAACGTGAGTGACCTTGGCAGAGAAAAAGCTCATAGCTTGACAGATGATGAAAAAATGGAATTTCGACGCTCATTCCATAGAACAGACCGACATGGCGCTGACAGGGTAAGACCATATACATAATCATAATTGCTGGGTAATTTGTAGAATAGCATGTACTTTGTAAGAAATAACGATTATGTTGTTATCCACTGTACCGGCAGAGGTGCATTGAGTCAATATTATCATTTGTCTGCCATCCAACATTAAAGATTGTGTGCAAGCTAGACCATAACTCCTAAAAGTTTAAGACACTTCATACCATACAGCCCTTGTTTTACATGTAAATAATGTTAAGTATTCTGTAAGCTAAAAACTTCGATCATTGCTGCATTAGTAAATAGCATGACAAATTTAATTTAAGTGTAGCAGCAACATTAAGCTGAAGCGTTGTGTTCAGGTTTTTGTGAATCATAGTGAGTACATTTTAGCATTGTACGCAGTAGACCTAGAAATCGGTCCCAATAACAATCAGATAAAGCATTATCGGGACAGATTTATCAGTCTATCTCCGCAGGAGAAGCACTCTTGTCCAAGGAACCATTTTTCTTGTATTAAAACCAGCAACATTTGCAGGAGCTATGACATGGCTTGAACATAATTTTGCCCAATAGAAATTTAATTTTCAGACAAGTTTCTTCTCATTCTGGATTCCACTTCTACTAATATCAGAAGAATGCTTTATGATAAGGCAAAATTAAAGACTCAAGGATCACAATGGCATGTGATAAAAGAATGATATACGTCTCATCTACTCTACCTGGTAAACTAATACATTAATGTAATTTCATCAATGAGGCAGTATATGCACGATTTTTCAGATTATGGTATGACCCTGCCTGAAGTGTCCATCAACAATTGCTTGTTTAACTTCCCCTGAAAAACTTTTGAACATTTTGGCACAAAACACTTTGACATAAATGGCTTAATTTTTTTGGCAATGATGTAGAGCCATCATCAAATATAGCCATTATTAATGATAATCGTAAATAGGCTTTAATCAACTTTTTGTTAGACTCCTCCTACCAGAGTTAGGTCAAACTCGACCCAAAGTATTCAAAACAGAAAGACTTTTCATGTTTGTACAAATGATGCTGATCAGCCTTCAAAAATAGCCATTATTACTAAACATAGAAAAGCCGCTGTTACTGGAAATGTTTAAAAGAAACCATTTAAACGAATTTGCCAAAAAAACTGTTCAAGAGAATTTGACTAAATTTAGCAGAAAGCAATCAGGCCTAGAGGCTTTCGAATTTATAGAACTCTGTTGAGCGATTATTAAATATTGCAGCTGTTACTAAAACACAGAAAAACTCAAAACGACTTCTTTTAAACTGTTGAGTAGAATTTGACTAAACTTCAAAGAAAGCATCCTGGCATAAAATCATTTTAAAGGTTGAAAGAAGACGCTAATCGGCCATCAAATATGGTAACTGTTACTAAAAACAGAAAAAATGTAAACAACTTATCCTTAAAAATCGCTACGCAGACAGGTCACAGATTTGTACAACTGGTGCTGATTCATTAAAAAAAAAAAAAAAATCTAAATGACTTCTCTAAAAAAGAACGAATGAATAGAAGCCGAGAAAACATAATATGAGGACTTTTCCAGTCTGTACAAATAATGCAGACCTGCTGTCAAATGTGGCCACTGTCACTTAAAAATAGAAAAGCCTCTAAACAACTTGTTCTTTTTGAAAACGGAATTTAACCTTATTTGACAAAATGCATCCTGGCAAAGAGGGCTTTTATTTTGTACGGCTAATGTTGTTCCACCATCAAATATAAACATCATTACTAAAAACAGAGAAACTTTAACATAACTTCATCAAAATTACAGCAGACATTTTTATAAATCTTTATAGAAAGTATCTAATCACGAAGACCTTTCAGATTTATACAAATAATACCAATCTGTTATCATTTGTGGCCACTATGACTAAGAATTTTAAAAAAATCATTTAAATGACTTCTAAAAACCAGTGAACTGTATCAGATCAGCCTTGAGAGGGAGTATGTAGATGGTGTAAATCAATATATAAAAGTGGAATTCTTTTTACTAACTTTATCTATAAATACTAATTGCTGAACATGATTTGACTAACGTTGACACAAAGTGTCCTGACATAGTCATTATTGGAGAAATGAATCTGATGTGTCATCAGATATGGATGAAGATAGAAAATCATGAAGAATTGTTTTCATAACATAATACGTGTGCAATCAACAGCACTGAAAGACGTTTCAGCGGAAAGCATCCCACCGAGCCTCAACCCTATATAACGCCCTTACTGACAAGCAGGTCCAGGAAGTCCTTACAGACTAGCATGTCCTGTAAGTTTTGGAAAGCTATATATCCTCTACGTGATGGACCTCTCTCGTTCTGTGCATATTAGTAGACCAGGTCATAGAAGCATGAAATAAAATTAAGTTATTAATGAGGATTAATACCTCACTACAATGACATGTGAATGAAATATAAAGTTTTTACTTAAAAAGCCAGAACAAAAGTATTGATTTAGAAATATTACATAGCATGCCACCATTTTCATGACTTATCATTAAATAAGTATTAGTATACATCTGACTTAATAGCCTTTGTAGGTTATAAGACAGTTATGATTTCAGAAAATCTTTAAATTAAAAATTGATCAAGGAAGGTGCTGTTTCATAAACTTTATATATATGAACAAGTAGATCAACTTACTTAGTTCTGAGGCAACAAAATTTGAAAAAGACTATTTTTGTCAAATATGGCATTAGCATAACTTTTATTGAACAGCTAATTTATTTGGAGATTCAGTCAAATGTTACAGTAGTTAAAGTCAGGTCTATGGTAAAACACTTGCATCTGTAAATTCAGAGGGTACTTCCCCTCGGTCAGGAATTAATTAATTCTCATGCAAGTAAAGATTTGAATTATCTGTAATAATTTTAACAATATTTGTGCAAACAATCAGCTGCAAAAGAGGGCTTGTAAACTTGATGTTCCCAGTTCAGAACGAAAAATACCGGCCTCCGGCTGAGAAGCTGGCGGTAATATTGCACCCTGTTGTTTGCTTTGCGTCTCTGTGTCCTGGGATTCATTCACCAGTTTCAATCCATCCAAAGTCAATGGTTTCCTCCACCTCTAGGACTACAACAGGCTGTCATCTGAATCATGCAGAAATTTCTTTATTTAAATTCCTAAAGCTCGATTTGTATTTTACTAATACCCAAATCACACCCTATTAGTTTAAATAGTGTTGTGTTTTATCAGAGACAATCACATCTAATCATTAAAATATTGCTGTTTAATTAGAGATAATCACACACAATAGTTAAGAAAGTGTTGGCTTGTAAGACATATTCAACCCTAGTTGCTAAAAAAATGTTTTATCAAAGATGATCACACCTAATTAAAATACTGTTGCGATTTATTAGAGTTAATCACACTTAATACTTAAACTATTGTTGTATCATATTAGAGATAATCACACTTAATTAAAGCTAATGCTGTTTTGTCAGAGATAACCACATCTAATTAAAATATTATTCTTTTATCGGAGATAAAAACATCCAATAGTTAACATAGTATTGCAATTTATCAGAGATAATCACACCTAATACTCAAAGTAATGTTGTTTTATCAGAGATAATCACACCTAATACTCAAAATAATGTTGTTTTATCAGAGATAATCACACCTAATAGTCAAAATAATGTTGTTTTATCAGAGATAATCACACCTAATAGTCAAAATAATGTTGTTTTATCAGAGATAATCACACCTAATACTCAAAGTAATGTTGTTTTATCAGAGATAATCACACCTAATAGTCAAACTAATATTGTTTTATCAGAGATAATCACACCTAATAGTCAAAATAATGTTGGTTTATCAGAGATAATCACACTTAATAGTCAAAATAATGTTGTTTTATCAGAGATAATCAAACCTTATAGTCAAAATAGTGTTTTATCAGATATAATCGCACCTAATAGTCAAGATAATGTTATTTTATCAAAGAAAATCACATTTAATAGTCAAAATAATGTTGTTTTATCAGAGATAATCACATCTAATAGTCAAAATAATGTTGTTTTACCAGAGATAATCACACCTAATAGTCAAAATAACATTTTATCAGAAAATAATCACACCTAATAGTCAAAATAATGTTGTTTTGTCAGAGATAATCACACCTAATACTCAAACTAATGTTGTTTTATTAGAGATAATCACATCTAATAGTCAAAATAATGTTGTTTTACCAGAGATAATCACACCTAATAGTCACAATAATGGTGTTTTATCAGAGATAACCACAATTAATAGTAAAAAATTTGTTGTTTTATCAGAGATAATCACACCTAATAGTCAGCATAGCATTGTTTTATCAGAGATAATCACACCTAATAGTCAAAATAATGTTGTTTTATCAGAGATAATTTCGCCCAATATTTAACATATTGCAGTTTTTATGTTATTTAATCCGTATTATTTGTTCACTTTCTTAATAATTATATGTTATGTACATCTGTATTTTGCACTTGACCTTGCCCAAAATCAAGTTAATGGTGTACCTTACCTTTGACAGTTATTTTGTAAACAGCATAATGCATATCTAATATTTCTCTATGAAAATAAATTAAATATTCGGATCAATAACTCAGTTTCTCCGACATCTACAGTAACAAACATTGTGGATAGTTTGCGTTTAGGGCAAATAAGAACCCTATAAATTTTGGGATCAAAATGTCAAAATTTCAATGTCACTGTAAAAAAAAAAGTGACTGAAAGAAAAGAAAATATTATGTTCAGATATGTTTTTCATCCCGTGTATATCATTATGTAATAAATCAAACCTGAACTCAGCTGGAGACTGGGCAGCAGTTTATTGCTGAATAAATAACACTGACAAAGCCGGTGGTAGGCAGGCGAGGTTGGGGATTTGTCAAATGATGTAGTATAATAAAGTCTGAAGGTGATTGTCAGATGAATGAAGCTTGAGTAACATTACTCAGCTATGACTGACATTTCCATTATCCTATTTTGTCTAACTAGCATAGCCATGGTCCGACAGAGGTTCAACTTTTTCAACAATAATGGATTTATCATCGTAGAAGTTACGATTGTCAAAGTTTTGAGTTAAGTTCTTGCGAGTCATATACAGATGGAGTAAGTACAATATATCATGGTATGCAGGCGAGACAGCATGTTCTAAAGACCTTTTTTATTCTTTGCAATCATATCAATGATTTTTGAAGAAAAACAAAAATACCAATCGATACAGTTGTATATTTATGTTTGCTTTTCAGAATGGCAAGATTATAGGAGTGGAGGTCCCAAGATATGATACGCTTTTGCAGAGAACCATAGCCAAAAAAAGAAGGCAGCTTTGCATCAAGTGGATGCTAGTCATCGTCCTAGTTATCATTATCACAACTGTAGCTACAGTCCTTGGTGTTCATTTTTCAGATCTTAAATAGATCATCTTGACTTGTGTCTTGTCTCAGATCCATTTTTTGCATAGATAAGGCTTAATAATCGCTTCTGAGACAGGGTTTATAATGTCATCATTATGGTTGCAGGGTTAATTATCTATTCATCAGTGAAGTTGGAATGGGAGATAATATTTTGCCCATTCATTCCTGTGTTCGTTCAATTGTTTGTGTGTTTGTGTTCATGTACTCATCGTTTAGTTTTTTTGTTTTGCATTCAACATCTCAAAGATATGCATCTCAAAGAGAGTAGATCAGCCTTAACAAAATTAGGTCACTGTGACCTAATATTCATGCTTGAGTAATGTTTTTTATTTTCGACCATTTGTTTCTTTCATTGTTTCAGTTGGTATTTTTTAATTCTATTATATATAGACAAATCCAACTCTGTTTTGATCCTACACTGATGAACCTTGGCATGTTGATGCATCTTAATTTCCTGCCACCACACAATATTGCAATGGTTAGCTTGGACTCACAACCAGCCAATAACAGCTTTTAGTCCTGTTCAAACTAGCCTCGATCTGCTGTCATAGCATATCTCAATGCAAAGCACTCTCTCCCATTGCCTTTGCATCAATCTTTCATACCACGCTCGATGTTGTCAACTACTTCACATGTGCTTTTGTGGACTCCCATAGCCATAATACCAATCTTCCATACCACGCTCTATATTGTCAATTACTTGACATGTGCTCGATTTGGTGAGTGGATTCATGTTTACAAGTAAAACCTTGTTTTGTGCGTAACTATAATTTGTTTAAACATCCCTTTCTTCAGTCCCCCGCCCCTTTTCCTTTCTTTCTCTCCTTAAGTCCTTGTATTCATTAGTCATGCAATGGATTTCTTCTCTGTCTCATGTAAGATTACACAACTATTTATACTTTACTTCAATTTTGTCTGTCTGTATGTCTTTGATTTAATCCTCAGGTTCATTCCCATTCTTGTTATATCAACATTAGTGTAAGCAGTATTTGTTTAATTTGTTTAAATTTGTATAGCGTCGTCAAATAATCATTTAACTATTATTTTTTTATTTTAACATTTGCATGCACAATCATGAAATTTGATGATTGCTTTCGTTTTGAATACTCCCAAAAACCAGCAAAAGGAGGCCCCAGTAACGTACTTTTACGTTTCGATGAGTATTGAACATTTTGCATTGAGTTCCATTTCGTTGTAACAGGTGCTCAATTAGATCCAGTGACTGTAATAGGTATCTGATAATGCTTTGTGGTAACAGGCATAACATGGCATTGTATTAAAAAAAATGTTTACCATGCGCATTCCATTCCATTTCCAAGTTTTATACAGGTTTTAAGGTCTACCACAGCTTTAAATAGATTGTTTCAGATTTCGCAGATTTGACAAAATGGACCATTCCCAAAATGACCAAGTGTTTTGGAAACCCGTCGCTCAAATAATGTCAAGTGCAGTATATAAAAATATTACAGAATTTTCCAAAATTATTTTCATTGCACATGAGATTGTTATAGCAGAATTATGGTTTCGAAAACTGTGTTCCACATTCAGATGGTATGGCTTGGCAATTATCGCAAAAGTTTTTAAATATTAAATATTAAATATTAAATATTTTGCTATTTCTATTTTAGAACGTGCTGACGTATTATTAAGCCTATATGGATATTCCTGATGAATATTTTTGTCGTGGGTTTATAATAGTCCCAAAACTTCATCTGATCAGCTCAAACTGTATTGCATAACTTAAACTCCAATACAGATATGAAAACAATACTAATTTTCATCAATGCAAAAATAATATTTTCATTCTAACATAGGTAAATGGCAAATGGCTGATATACATTTGAAGACAGAAAAATGTGTAATGAATAATTATCATAAGAACTTTCAACGAGAACTACAAACTTACATGTTAACTCATTGAGGCCGAGAGATTTTTTTTTTTCATTTTCGACCGAAATGGGAGTAGAAAACATATTTTGCGGTTTATTTCTGAATATATCGAAATACGTCTGCTTCCAAGAGATTTCCGTTTAACCGGATGCACAGTTGTGTGAAAAGCGTCGTTTTTCATTGGCTATTTCGCTCGCGCATGTGCAGTAGGGCAAAAGTCGGGTCTCAAAAGTTATGTTTTTCCTTCTTCCTTCTGTATTTCGTAACATGATTAGAAAGTCCAGATTATTTGGTATCATTGTAGTGTTTCATCTGTCTACTTTTCTGTAATACCACCCATTTTGGTGACCTTGACGCTATAGAGCTCGGAAGTAGGGTACAACCTCATTATGCATAAATGCGTCACTAGGTTTTAATTAGTTAAGCAATGAAAGGGTGAGACAGTGATCTTTTAATACATAAATGTTCTCTTGGAAAAGCGTTCAATATGTGATCAATATTCAAAAGAAAATCAATAAAGATCGATGTCCAAAAAGGTTATTGAAATCACATATTCTATGAATATCCTTTAATCAAATTTACAACAAAGATAACGAATTACATTATTTGTAGAAAGGAAAAATGTAATAACGTATCTGCAATATAGATATGAAAACAAGACTAGTTTTAATCACAGCAAAAATGGAATTTTAATTCTAACGTGGTTGAATGGCATATGTGCGAAGCCACTCGTGACATAACAAAATATTTTCACTTCACGAGTGAAATATTTCTTTATATCTATACACAAAAGGTAGATTTTTAATTTTCATAATTTTATTGCAAATTCTTTCAATTTGCGTGGATTTGTTTTTCTGTATTCTAAGTCATTGCGACTAATGGCTGCATTACTGCATCGATAAAAAGAAGTTCTCCGCTTTTACACTAATCTTAAGGCAGCGACTTTCTATAAATTTAGATTGTACATGTAATTCTTCAAATTAGAGTATGTTTTCATGCAAAAATGAAGAGATTTTTATTTTCGTTAAGACATTTCTTGCGGGTAATGATAAAATGAACATTGCAGGGGTGAATGTACTATATCAACACGACAGAACACTGCAACGGACTTCAGAGTGTAACATTATTAAATATGAGATTTTAATGATTGTGAGTTAACTTCTAAGGATTCTGGCTGCATTTGTTGTTTATTTTTTGCATTCAGACGTGGACTGATTTGTAGGTTCGCAGGCTTGAAGTCTATTGTGGTGATAGATGCTGCACCCAAATTTCGATTTTTGCTTAATTTTTGTTTGCAGTCGACGCTAATCAATGCCTAATTTCTCCATCGTTTTGAGACATGATTATAATTATGATGAGAGGATAAATCGCTACTTAAGCAATTTTTTGCTATATGTATTCAAGAATTTTTCTTCAAAATGTGTACCTTTTGTCGTTGAACGTAACAGGCAGCAACAGTACAATATGTGTGTAACAGAAAATCCAATAGCAACAGGTCATGTACGTTCAGTTACTGACAATTTGTATGATTCATGTGGAAAACTAATTATAAACAGTTAATACTTAAAGCTGTCTTTTTGTTGGTTGTGTTCAGTTTGATGCATTCTTGATGGCGCCAATTCATTGATTACAGAAATGTATACTAGAGGGTTAACACATTTTAAGATCTATTCATCCTGAGAGAGAGAGAGAGAGAGAGAGAGAGAGAGAGAGAGAGAGAGAGAGAGAGAGATACACGTCTAAAGAATATACATAAGGACAGGCACACATCCTATATGGAAAAAGAAAGTTCCAAAAGTAACATCGCCATTATGACTATTTAATTTTTTCCCAATTATATATTTCAATAATTCATTATGATATGTGTGATAATTTGTTTTATTAAATGTTTGTGTATATATAACTGAATGAGTTTCTTAGGGAAATAATTAAAAAGTCAAATCATTATTCTGTGACACACTTCTCTCCTTCGGGAAAGGTCGTCCTGACATATTATTTACAGTCATATTCATAACATCAAGATGTACAAATAGGATACAAATTAAAATAATTACGTCCATATCCAGTCTCCTGTGTCTCCACGATGGTGCATGTCTCGTTACCATTATACAGGTAACTGTGTTAGCTTCGATAGAAAGAGCCATGAATTTTGCAGCTTCTGGATTGAAGCTTTTCGCACCTCCTATGAGGAAACGCCAGGAATATAGATTCTGAATCAGTCATTGGTGCTATAAGAAGTTTAAATTTATGTGTCGATGTATCTATCAGAAGAACATGATTGCTTCTTTGATTGGCCTTTTACTGGCCCTGTAACTTAAGTTTTCCCTTTCTGGTCCTGACAGTGAAATAAAAGTAATAGTTACGATTGAAAGTTCTACTCCTGACACAACCATCTTCTCTCCCTACCTTATAAACGTGGTTCTCCCTATCTGGGTGAGCATTCAACATTTGAACTTCTTTTAACCAGTACTCACCAATTTCGTTTTCATGTCAAGATGCATATCCTTCACTAAAGATCTATCACCAACATCAAGAAAAGACATTTGTGTCATATAATTTATTTTGTCGTCCTGATGATTTTTAGGCTTCCGATGAAGCAGTGGTGTAGACAAAACCTAATCTGGCCTTGAGTTTAGCTGCACAGCTGCTTTTGAGTCCACCTCCAGTTTCACTGGAAGATGTTCCAGAAATGCATCAATCACCAGCTTTGGATGTTTACCAAACACGAGAAAATGGGGGGGATAACACATATTGTCATGTTTAGAAACACTATATGCAGTTACTTAGAGGGCTAGATATTACTTGCAGCCCTGCTTTTGATGCATCTCCAGGTTCTACTGCATAGTGTATGGGTGCATCTTTCTATCATAACATTGCCCATAAGGTGACAAGGAGTTGTTTAACATTTCTTTACTCCAACTATCTTACACAACTCCTTAATGACAACTGATTCAAAGATTTTACTTTGACCACTATGAATTTTACAAGGAAAACCAATGGAACAATAAATTGGTCAAATAATGTGTGTGTGTGGTTTTTTTTTCTTTTTCTATTGTGTGCGCACTCTAACATTTGGTGGGGATTGGATTGAGCATAATAAGTGAAACGGTCAATTATAACTAGCCACCCTTTGATCTCTCCAACGAGAGATAATTCAGGCAAACCAACTCCAAGAATGAAGTTGAATGAATGGGTAAAAGTGTTGTTGCCTTGTTTAGTATGGTGTTTTACTTCTGCTGCAACGCTCACAAGTCTATATCTTTTTAACAGTCTCCTTGTCCATTCTAGGACAAACAACAACTGTAAACAATAAGGGAGAGGGTACAGTCTCTGTCTTGATTACCCATGTCATCATATAAAGCCATAAAGATGATACCACTGTAAACTGAGGGACTAATTTAAGTTTTTTTTTACGCTATTAATTTTGCTCTTCTCGTACAAGACTCCATCTTTCATCTTCAGATTTCTTCAGCCATACAGCAGCTTTTCGCTGTGTGACTTTCTTTCTTCCATGATGTTTTGGGTAGATGACTCCACATTCAACCACTGACCTTACTATATCAGATCTGCATCCTCAATTTGGGCCTGTATCTAAGCAAGGGTCTCAAAATTCATACTAGCTTTTTCTAGATTTTTTAACTATTTCAATGTTTTCATCTTCCCCATGACCGCATTAAAATCCGCCAGGGGAAATTGATCGGAAGTGGAGATAACCAGGCAAATAGTCTTGATGGCTTGATGGAATATCTTTGACTTTTCATGCAGTCATTGGGGCCTCGGCTGGTCAAGTGGTCTAAAACGCTCGCCTTTACTGATCACTGCCATCTCACCTCTATCCGCGTGGTTTCGAGTCTCGGGCTCGGCCTATGTGGATATACGAAAAAGCTTTCCAGTATCTTCCCGTGGGTCAGTGGTTCTTCTCGGTTCTTCTTTTCGGTCCCTCTTCCACAGGTACAGATATACTGGCCGCCATTTATAGCCTATCATGTGCTGAAAATGGCATTAAGCCCAAAACAACAACAACAATCATACGAACATGATAAGCCATCAGCATCGGCATTTGACTTACAACGTCTGTAACCAGTGGTGAAGTCATAATTAGCTAAAGAAACTATTTGTCAATGTCCCGTGGCATCTATTTGTGCTGTGATAAGGGCATAGGTTAACGGATTGTTATTTGCTCTAGCCTCCAATTTGTGGACAGCATCATTCCATTCACTGTGTCTGAGACTACAACTAGTGTATGCAATGACATCTTCAATTCCAGTCTGACTCTGATATAGCACCATTCCCAAACCATCGGTACTTGCATCAACATTCAAAATGAATGCTACAGGATAATGTACAGCCTGGAATAGGTCTGATATCAGTCTTTCTCTAAAGCCATCAAAAACTTCATGTTTGACCACTGTCCATCTCCATGTAACGCCGGCTTTCTTTAATTTAGCTTCCTCTCTAGTGATTCGCCCAAAAGATGGTCATTTAGGGGTCTCACTGTCTTGGCATAGTCCTTCGCAAACCTTCTGAAGTACCATGTAATCATAACAATTTTCTAACATCTTTGATGTTTGGGGGATTAGCTATTTCTTAAGGCTGCAGCGTTCTCGGGATCAGTTTCCATTCTCATGACTGATACAATATGGCACAGGTACTGCGCACTTGGGTGAAAAAGATCTTATTTATTGGCCCTAAGCTTTAGACCATGTTGTTTTAGCTGGCTAAAGACAGCATCTAACATTTTACATTGTTCTGCAATAGTTTTGGAGAACACTATAATTTCGTCAAGGTAATTCAGGCAATCTTGTAGATTGAGATCACCCATACAACACGATATCAGCCTTTCAAAAGTACCTGGTACATTTATGAGGCCAAATGCCATGCGATTGCATTCATAAAACCCAAAGGTCCTAACATTGACTGATGTCTTATGGTTGTCTTCCTCTTTGACTGAAAATTGCCTCCAGATGCAGCCCTCGGTGGTTTTCTATCATGCAGTCTAACATTCTTGGGATATTTGAATATTTGTTAGTTCCATGTAATTACTATTCTCATGAAATCTATGATCATAACTGTCATTAATGAAATTGTTGTGGCAAACATAAGCTGATAAAATTAATTGAATTATAGTGCTTGCTTAATCACTGCAATCTGTGATCATTTGTGTTATTCTAGTAAAATTTGGGCAATTTACTGTTTGAATAAAATGAACGACCATTCTTGTCATTCCATATGAATATTTAGGATACACCACTGCAATGAAGCATAGATCTATATTTGTAGACTACTTTTAGCGAAACACATTTATGTAGTTAAAGCTTCAATAAAATTGTTCATCTATTGAACTGGACAATTTTAGTAACAAATTTCCTTTTTATTATATAATTTTTTTCTCCGTTCACTACCCTAAAACTTCTAGGTTTACAGGAGTGTAAACTCAATTAATAATTCGCATATATAAGTAAGATATCTTTATATTCATATATGGCTATCATCGTGCAACGTTATCTTTAAGTTTTTTATGAAGACGAGCCAGTAACTGGATGTCAGATCCAACTTCTAAAGTAGCTTAATTCAGCCAGTATGTCAACCGTTTCTTAATTCTTCGTAAGGAGTAAGTGTCTCTTATGAATCTTTCATACAGTTTCGGAAATATATGCAAACTGTTAGGTTGTAATCCTTTTTCCACATAAGGACAATGTTGGATGAGAAGGACCTTTGAGATTCACTTATAGCTCATTATTGCAGCATTTCCTGGAGATGTTAACTTTTTTAAAGAGTCCAGGGAGTATTTTTCTATATGCTTCCTTAAATGAAATATCATCCGTCAATCTGAGTTATGATCAATTAGGTTAGTGCAACACAAGTCAGCTATTTCCTTGAAAAAAATACTTTAAATTTTAAAATGTGCCTCTCTGTAGCCCATATAAGGTTGAGTATTACCATCAGCAAGGTTACCTTCTACTCAAAAGTCTTGCAAATCAGGTAACACTGGTTGTTCGTCTAAGATTGGGCAAAGACTTTCAGACGAAAGAATATCACTAATAAATATTCCTTGGGGCCTACTTCTTTGATTCCTCCAATCTGTCTAATGACAAGTTTCTTCCAGTTTAAATTCTGTGCTCTTCTTTTCAGATCAGGGCACATTTCTATTCTGGTGAAGGACCAGCCTTGACTCCAGGACCAGCCTTCTTGTTGTCTGCCGGTTGAGTGTTTTACAGACTCTGACGCTCTATTTTTTCATTACGTTTTTCTATCCTCTTCATGAAGCTCTCAAGCTGAGAGGAAATATCGTTGATGGCACTGGAAGATTCTTTATTTTGATCTGCTGTCAAAACATGCTGCTGGAAAGATTACCTTTAACCTGTGTGGCAAATCTATCTGGTCCTGGCAACTCTTAACCTAGTTTTCGTACTTCTCTGAGTAACATATGAAATTCCTTACCTGTGTCGTATTTGTGCCTGGATGCATTTTTTATCCTTTCACTTCCTAATCAAGTTCGCATGTTCCTCAGCATGTTATCTTTACATGACTTCTTAACATGACCTTTCGCAATTGCTCTTTGTAGGATCTCCTCCATGCGGCATGCCCACTAAGCAGCAGTCTTGTTTTCGTTCTGGTTTTCTTTGTAACATTGCTGCCTAATGGATTCACCAGAATAAATATTTCCAAAAGTGCCTTCCTGTGTTTGCCATATTTCCTCTACAAAGTCTTCGTCTCCTGTTGAGAGTAGCACTCTGCTTTTTGCTATCCCTCTTAAAGATGTTCCAACAGCTTCTTTATGTGTAGATTCAGGATAGTATTTGTCCCTTACAAGCATCTAATTTCATACTTCTACACCTCAAAACTAACTCCACCATGAAATGTTAAACACAGGTTATGGGGTAGATGTCCTTTCTACTACTGACATTTGTAATGGGGTGTATTATTCATTAGTCAATAATTTATATCTCACTCTCTTCTTCAATACATCAGTAACAAGACTTAGATTAAGTCGCGTTAGCTGTTCAACTTCTATTTTCAGCTCTTTTGGCTTCTCTTCTGCAGCCATAAATATAAGCTTTGTTTCTGAATGTAATAGTTCTGAATATAGAAAATGTATTAGATTTATTTATTAAAAATGAAAGACCAATTCGAAACTCTAGTCAATTCTAGCATTAGTCGGTTACAAATCAGATTTGACTTTGATATACTCTTTTAAAAAAAACACCAAAATTTCATATTCTTCTTAAGCTTTGTAAAGCCAAAAACAAAACCGAAAGCAAACTATGACGGAACAAATAGGTAAGTTATGACTGGATTCAGAAGAAAAGGAGAATAAAAATTAAAGAATGCACTGTATGCAATTTTTTTAACTCATACCGAACTTGCCTACTATACTGAAGGGAAATAAAGCAGCTTAGACTAAAATAAACTAGTAAAGACTTCCGATATCCTAACACTGAAACGCGATTGACACATATGGCCAAAACTATGGACTATTTTGACACCGAAAGGTCAAGTCAGATATAATTGTAAAGGAAACAATTTAAAAACTAAGGTTTTGTTTGCTTTTTTACTGTAAATAAGCCTAAGAAAAAAATATCTGTATTAAAACAACTGCTTTGTCTTTTTAACATCAAAGAAAACACAAAGTGAATTGCTTTTCACTTATAACTGAATAGCTTTAACAACTATAAGCAAAAGCAAAACTTCAACTCAGAATCACTGAGAGTGTTTAATTACAGACAGAATAAGGTCGGCAGACACGCAAGGACAGCCAACAGAAGCTAATTTGGTACCAACTGGAGTTTTGATTTTTACGACCAAAGTCAATACTCCAAATAAACAGGGTTTTCTTATTTTAAAAAAGCCGTCTGATTTTGCTTTGTATGATGGACGTCAGAAGAGTAATTTGATATCTTAAAAATATTAAACATCACCGAAAAGGTCAAAAAGAAACTATAAGCATGATTTCAATAAAGCTACGTGAAACAGTTCTTGACCTATTTCAGTTTTAAAACACGTCAGAAAACATGAAACGATTAGCTGGTTTTCCACTCACACATATATCATACATGACCGAACAAATTATGATACACCGGAATACACGAAAAGGGGATTTGAGAGTTTGCCTTGATGTACTAGTGAGGTGTGTTAAGTCCATATCCCTAAATGATTATTAAAGGATAATTAATAAAGAAGTCTGGAATATAACTGTGTGAATCATGCTTTCTCATTAAAATGTGTATATATAGCCTTTTCAAATTCTGATTTGTTTGTCTGGGCATTTGCTGTTATTAACCCTTCCGTATCGTATTATTTCCATCAGGTCTGTGAACAGAAGAAAAATGAAAAGCCAAAGATTACTTTGTTTTCTGTAATTGCATGTACTTACGGACATGAGGCTGCAAAAAAGTCCTTAGGCCATGAACTAAATAAATCAGTGAAGGATGGGGGAGGGGGATTGCCAATAGAGGAAAATGCCTTGCACAAATCTGCACCGACCAATTCAAGAAAAGTGCAAATTGGTAAATAACAAATACAATGAGATCATATGACCTAAAACTGCTATAAAAAAAGCGACATGAAGCTACATAAAAGATTCAGGGAAAATAAATTTCAAGCAAGTCCTTCAACAAACTCAAATGGAAAGAAATCAAATGAAAATTAGATATGAAAACTGAAGTAATAAGTTACCTCAAAACTAAATAAATAAGCAATTTCACTGTCCATCCCGAGTTCTAAAAACAGGTGTCAGTTACAGACATACGAATCCAGTATTGTAAGAATATGTATAGAATATTAAATCACAGTTTATCGTGATGTCCTGCGAACGTTCACAGCACAAGTGAATGAAGTTCTCCACGTGCGTATGTGTTCACAAAAACACAATGTCAACCATCAATGTGATCAGTGTGGAGATAAACAATACGCCTTAAGGAATTAGGTCCGCACACATCGCAATGGCACGTAAGCTTATAACACATTTCCAGTCACAACATCCAATGTAGCACAGGGGCTGGTATCGTTGCTCTCAGTTAACCTATAAACATATATCTATTTATAATAATACTATTATATAGTACATATATGCTTTATAGGTACACTGTAAGCAATGATACGAGCATATTTGCATATAAGTATCATGAAAGAAACTATTTTCCACAGACTTGATTGCTAATGTTTGGTGAAATAAATATACCTTCTATCCTACTCCAGCACACGTGTTACACATTGTCATAGAAAGAAAATGTAAGATTATCATTTTGATAAGGACAGAACCATGTACTATAATGCACCTACGAAAGATGACGCTGCTGGAACTAGACAGGAGTAAGAGTTCTCCAGTCGCATTTTCAGTGATGTGTATCACATTTTGAAGAAAACAAAACCTATAAAAAAAAATATAAAAAAAATACAAAACATGATATAGATATAAATTAAGATTATTTCATATATAGTCAAGAGATTCAACTTTTACTGAAGCCCAACAGAAATTATAGCTCCTACATAACGCATCAATTAGAGCTAGCTTTGTTGCTTGTTTTTGTTTTTCTTTCTAAATACAACGTTCCCAACACTTATAGCTCCGCTAGCCTGGGGCTTGTGCAATTATTATTATTCTACATATAGGCAACGTTAATTTTTTTTTGTAATTTGTAATATCGCTTTAGATTGTATAAGTAACGAGTTAGTCTCACTTGTCAAAAACAACTTTGTGTGGTACTAATCTATGTTGTATATCAATATGTATCAAAAGGACGTTGAACTGTTTCATCTGTTTTTATACTTGTGCTTTAATATCCAAACATTTTTGAATAAAATTAATTAATTTAACAACGAGTTGTGTTTTATTCATATCAGCTGTTAGGACTTTATGGTCTTCAACTACGTAAAAGAAAAGAGCGAAACCCAACAAGTTTAGTAAAATTCAAGAAATAATTTATTTCTCTTGACACAAGGTAAAACAAAATATAAAAGGAACTTACATTATTGGGAATTAAATCCAAATAGTCATGAAAGTTCTATCACACGTTCAAAAGTATAGAGTGTTCCGAATGAATTCCAATAGTGTTCCGGATGAATTTTATATTGAATATGCTGATGTATCAGTAGCCTGGAATAGTGATGATGTGTTAACAGTCATGATGTATCACAATGATATAATCTAAAAAGTCTCTAAATGAATTAACAATAATCACAAACAGTGATTTAGTCCTAAAGTATTAATGAGCACTTTCTAATTCGAATTAATAAAAGATTATTCTCAAACTACATCTGACCGCAATTGAAGTTAAAGATAGGAATAAATAATTCTGATGAAAACAACCTTTATATATCTTCCCACTTAACTTATGTCGCAATTACCATTTTCTGAAGATTCTCTGTCATCTTAATCGAAAGTTACTCCAGAATGTAAATAAAATTCGTTTCTGGAATCTTCTAAGGTATGAATCAATTCTGTATCTAGATCTCAAACTCAAGTAAGAGTTCATAAAAGAACATGTTTTAAAAAATTACATTCGTCATGTAGGCCCAAACACTTAACCCCAGTTATGGACACATGTCAATCACACAATAAAAATGAAATATAAATAACATAGCACTTATTGAAATTCACATGGACAATGTGGGATGAATCACAGCATGTCATATTATCTAATAAACAGGTCAAAGATGAATGTACTAATTATTATGTATATTTCCTATTTCAAAATATAAAATAGAGGACTTTATTTGGTAGACACAGGTCTTAAGATCAGTGTCAGGTGGACATGATGCGGGGGTTTGCACATTTTATAAAAATCCTCGGCAAGCTGACTGGAAATTTGAGCTTGCTCCGTACATAACATTCCAACACGAGTAAAAGAGTACGATAAAATATGGAACATTTTGAGAAAACGCGTTATATTTATTGTAACTATTGCTTCTTTTTAACTATGTTGGCTCCTTAAAACCATATGCCGATAATAAAAGTTACCAAAAAATAAGCAAACAATAATGTTGATAGACAAGTAGATGGGAAAGAGACAGTGACAAGAGTAAAGGAGACAAGCACACGTATATTGACAGATAAATCAATAGGTAGAAAGGGTTTGCATAAAAAGATTTGAGAGAGAAAGAGCTATTTATGTAGAATACTCCGAGAGAGAGAGAGAGAGAGAGAGAGAGAGAGAGAGAGAGAGTATCTTGAACTGAAACATTAAACAACCAATAAAAATATTCTAGCCAGCGATACTCATTACTCCATGATGATTGAAATTTTCTTGTACGTTTCATACCATCATACTGGTTATTTTTCTTTTAAAGAAAAGTTTCATTAGAGGTAGAAAATTCATAAATTTTCTATTTTTCCTCGATAAATGGAAGACCAATCTCATCAACTATGTCAACAATAACGAAAGCCAGACTGTGTATAATGATTTATGTATACTTTGCAACTGAACTGATTCTGTTTGTTGTTTTTTATTACTGTACGAATCATCAATTTTCACATTTTCTTTTAATGTTACTAGTGTTTTTTAATCGAGGAAAAGCGGGTCGCAGAACAGTTTTTCCCCGTATGTTGTGTGTCAAGTTATCGATATTTCCCGGACTTAGGAACGGATAATATTCATTGTTATCATCCTTTTGATTAGCAACCTTACCAAATAGGTTTTTGTCCTAATTTAGTTGTCGCTAGCATTCAATTAAGCCTGGTTGAGGTCATTATTTTTTTTTAAATCTTCAGTACTCAGCTCAGCATTGCTTACCTCTTTGCATTAAAACATCAGTGATTGTTTTAATTATTTTAAAAAAAAAAAAACACCTTGGAAAGCTGAATGGTCCTTTTGCATTATTTGTTCTGACGAGGTCTGAAACTTAACTGAACGTTGATGTACTTATAACGGAATGAAGTTCCTTCCTTGTCTCCCTCAGAATGTTGGGGTTCTCCTTCTCTGAGTCAATCAGTTTTCCGAGGGATTACCAAAGTCTCTTCAGAGTCTCTTAGGGTTAGTGGTCCCCCTCCCAAGTGAGGTAATAAATGGGTTAAGAAGGTTGTGCCCTCCTGCCCGGGATGACAGGACCGTCTCGTTTATTTCTTGAACAAAGTGCAAATTGCACCCTCCCATCAGGAAAGAGCATCACCCTCTTCCATCTAGAAGGGCAGAGAGTGAGTTGCCCATCCTCCCTGTGGCGGAGGAACATCACATTCTACTCGCTCACAGTTCGGTGTATGCTGTAAGTGAGTCATGTCCCCCCCCCCTTCCAAAAAGAAAGAAAGGTGGAGCAGCACCCTTTCATTCACCGGGCTCCATTGTCAGCAACGAGATCGATCCACAGATCCGCACGGTAAGGCGAGAACTTCGATCTAAGTCTATCACATTTGAGGAAGAGTCTTCCTACAGATCTGAGGCGCCTGACTGTTCATTGAACGGTACGGGACACCTGTCAATTAGTGCAGGTCACCAATCATTGGAACCTTACGCCACAGGGATAAGGATCGGGATCGAGATACTCCTCTCTCGAGACTGTAGTTTCATTATGCTGGGAACTTGGAATCTGCATACACGCGCCAGACTAAGTAAGGTGACTGGATTAACATCTCCCCGTTCCTGTAATCCTCCCCAATCCCTAAGGGATTTGGAGCCTTCCAACACAAGGAAGTGATTGGCTCTTTCATTTTTGCCAGCCGTGGGTCTACATCTTCCTTTCACAAACTTGGGTCCAAAAAGAGTTATTAGAACAGGCCTTCTCCCCATAAACACTCCAAGAGAGTAAAGAGTCGCTGTTACCCACTCGCTGCACCTGCTTCTAAGGACAGTCAGTTAGCTGTCAGGAGTTCCAGGTTCTCTTCCTCCCAAGTGTTTCTACAACAGAGAGGCATTGGGTTGCATAGTCCTACCTCGAGCGGGACGAAGACGTCCTTTCTGTCACTGTCAATTTACACGAGCTTGATACAAACAGACAGACGTGGCATTCCCTCCCTTTGGGTCTCCTGCCTCCTCACATCCGTCAGTAAAGGCGGCAGAAGAGGAAATGCTTTGGTCTTTCTTCAAAGCGGTAACAGTGTTTTCTGTCTTTTGCTCAGTGAGCTGTATTCCAGGCCTTCAAGCTCTGCTTACATCACATATTTTCCACCTTGGAGAAAATGAATGGGGCTAGTTCTCAAACATATCTCTTGTGCCGCCTAACTCGGTCACAATTAAGGAGCTTTCCCATGTTGAGACCTATGGTCTATGCAACTAGCTATAAGGTTCATACCCTTTCCCGGTCCATTAAACCTCCCACTTTGGATGCCGAGCCGGCAAAAGTGCGCATTTCCACGGGGACACGGAGACCTGGTCCCACCTTCCAGTTAAACACTAGAAACTTCAGAACAAATGACTAAGTCACTAGTAACCGTAGCCTCTCATTCTGATTTCCTTTCCTCAGCTTTGTTCAACCTGCTGAAGGAGGACCCTCTGTCGCCGATTGCCCTTCATCGTTTGTTGGAAGCTGGAACGAAAACATCTACGCATGCAGTTTTCTTATCCATAGCCTTGTCAGCGGAGCTTCTCCATCTCCACAAGGATGTTGCTCTAGACCTAGAGCACAGTAAATACCTTCTGATGGCTACTTTCCTGGAGGCAGAGACCCTCTTCGTAGAGTTCATCCCTACCATGGTTTCTCAGGAGGTTGGAGGCCAGAAAAACCGGTCCTTCCATCCCCTGTTTTCCCATCGAAACCGGCCATGAAGAGAAATTTTCCTAACTGACCACATGGTCTGTCAGCAAAGTTCCTTAACACCACGCAGCCCTTGTCATAGCAACAACCCAATTTCAAATCTCTTTTCGAACCCTACAAGTGATCTAAGGAGGAAGTTAAGGGTGGGCAGCCTAGGGGACTCGCTCACTCTTCTGCAGGGTGTTCTTTTTCTTCCATTGGTTCCCTTAAGAGCCAGGTTAAACCTCTTTTTAATGGTTTGGTCTGGCATAACGGTCGACGGCGGGATCCTTTTTATCTTTATAGATTGATGCCAGCTTCAGTTTCCCTCTTCTAATAATGTCCCCATGTTCTTCCACTAGTTGAATATGGTGCAATTAAAGGAAGAAGTGCCCTCCTTTCTTCACAAGGTTGCAATAGAGAGTAAGTTTAACGACCAATCTCTGACTTTCCACTCGCCGATTTCCTGGTATCAAATGAAGGGAAAGAGTTTCGTCTAATGATCCACCTTTCCTTCCTAAACAAGTTTCTGCAGGAGGAACTTTTCAAGATGGAGTCTAAAGCCTCAGTCAGGAATGGCATAAGTCCTGATGACTGGGTTGTCTCCATCGATCTTCAGTATGCATACCTTCGCATCAATATCTTTCCTCCACACAGGAAGTAACTCCGGTTTACCAGGGTCATGGGGGTAATGGTAGAAAGTTTAATATCACTAGGTATCCTAAACCTACAATATTTCAACGATTTGCTAGTCCACAATGGCCGGCTAGAATCCCTCAGACCAGATCTGTCTTTCGCGCTTCCTAGAGAAATCGGAGCTTACTGTTTAAACTTCAGGGTTAGTGTTCACGAAAAATCTATCTTATACATCAACACTTTGAAAATGAGCCCAATGCTTTAGCCCTTCAGTGGTGCGTTGTCAAAATAAGAAGTCGCTTCGTGATGATCTCCGACGACGACACACCGGTGATAACGTATCTTAGAAGACAAGGAGGCACACATGCCCTTCTATCAGCGTGGAGGTTTCGAACCTCCTTTGCCGGGTAGCCTCTGAAAGGATCAACCTCTAAGTTTACCACATTCCTGGAAAAATTATTATTTGGAGGACAGTCTGTCAAGGAAATGGAAGATATTCCTCACGGAATGGTCTCTACGCCAATCAACAGCAGATTCCCTGTTCCAGCTTTTGGGGACTCCGCTGGTGGACTTGTCTGAAGGCTAAACAACACGATCACCCTTTATGTTTTCAAAGTCCCCGACCAAGTGGTTTGGGCAGGCAGTAGACGCATTCAACCGGAAATGGGATCGTCTGTTCGTTTACGTCTTTTCTTCCTTCAAGATGATCCCTCAGGTATTTTACAAGTAACGAACTCCACTACTCAGCTCATTTTGGTAGCCCCTCTCTGCCCCCCACCCCCAACGATCATGGTTCAACGATCTTCCCCACCTGCTGGTGGACCATACCAGGATATTACTACGTAGGAGGGACCATCTGTCGAGGCACAGGGCCTCTTTCCCACACACCAGTCCGCAAATTCGCCGCCTTCACGATTTGCTCTTCTCAAACGATCTCTCAGATAGGACGGTTTTCGAACGAGTCTCCAAGTGCATTATTCAGTCCAGGAGATGATATAGGTCGAAGGTCTATGATAACAAGTGGGGAATCTTGTGTGATTGGTGCAGAAGGAAACGTGTCAATTTTAGCTATCCTTCTAGGAGCGCAGTGACTGATTTCCTTCTCTTCTTTCATGAAGAGAAATAATTCTCGGTTTGTACAATCAAGGTCGATAGGGCAGCCCTATTCCAACACTCAAATTTTCGATAGGTCGGGTCATTGGGACGGATTCTCACTTAACAGACCTGGTCAGGTATTTCAAGCTGCAAAGACTGGTGCCCCGCACACTAATGCCTGGATTTAATCTCTCTTGTGTTTTGTGGTCTCTATCTAACATCCCTATGAACCGTTGGGTGAAGCATTCTTAGAGAGACTTACCCTCAAGACTTGTTTTCTTGCTCCCATTACCTTCTACGAGACGATGGAAATAAAATACAATTGCAATTCTGCGTCGGTTTCTATCCCTTGGCAACCAAGTTTTATTTTAGCACGAAAAAGCCAGCTTCCATCGGTTGCTTTACTGCAGATTGAGATCCCCAATCTCAGTCGTATCTGTGCTGGGGATGATCAAGATAGACTGATGTCCAGTTACAGCTTTATGCGTTTATGCGTTTATTTGTTTATTAGACAGCTTCTAAAAGGAGAAAAGATAGGAAGCGTGTTTCCCCCACCCTTTCCACCGTTCAGCTGATATTTCATATTCTACCATTTCAAGCAGAATTTCAAATACTCTCAGAAGAGCTTGTCAGTCTCTTACTGAGAGGGACTTTAGTTTCATAAAATTAAACCTCATGAGGTTCGAGCGATTGCTACCTCATGGACCTATCGTACTCATTTGTCTCTAGAGGATGTGATGAAACCTGCATTTTGGCCATCCTAATCTACCTTCTCATCCTTTTACCTTCACCAAAACGAAGGCGTATTTTCCTTGGGTCCGATTGTCATAGCTCAAAACGTGAGACGTGTGGATGTCGTTACCATCAGCCAATAGCTTCTATTCTACATGTCAGTTGTGGGATCATCAATCTCCCACCAATCCGTCAATTAAGCTACGCAATAGCAATAGATTATGTATTACTGATATTAAAATGCAGTCGTTTTTTTTTTTTTGTTTTTTTTTTGTTCTTTTTTTGTTTGTTTTTTTTTTTTAGGGGAGTCTGGGGGCGGGGTAAAAATAATTTAATGACGTAATACTTACTTGATACTATTGCTCCTCCCACCCCGCACTGATGTCCCAATAGTTGAGGTCACGTCCTGAAAAAGAATACAATAATGATGGACAGTGCGCATGGCCAAGTTATGTGTGGATTGGACCAGGGCGTTTTGGTTTTCCAGAACCTGCAAGTTCACTCTATGGAAGAAGGGATTCTCATCATACAGTTGGAAGGGCCAACTACGCAATAGCAAAAGGCTATATTACATAATAAAACTACATTTTTATCCATTTGCTTAACAATTATCGTCTAGTCACATTAAAATCGTTGACATGCATCAAAATATCTGACAAGCAGACGTTTGAGATTAAGATTTCTTATTTGTATCGATTTAATAGTAATAGTAAGTATGTATTGATCTCCTGTAATTACGACGTAGACAATAGATCACAGAAGCCGCTAGTAGGTGCTAAATGTTTGGTACATCGATATCGCTCTGAACAGATTCGCCCTAGTGGTTAATCGTTAGAGACGAATGCCTTTTATTTCCATTCTATTCTGTCAAAGAACTCTCACGAGTTACCTTATTAACAGTTAACACCTATCTTTGACAAGCTGGTTGCTTAGATCGGAAAACTCGCAAACTGTCGAGGCTAAGTTAGGACCTGAAAGTCAGCGAATCCCGGATACGCAAAAATATTACCACTGAAATAACTGACAATTTAAATGTAACTATTCATTCATTATTTCTTAAAAATTGCTTCAATTAGTAAATATTCGCATTATCACGTCGGCGCGAGAAAATGCTTGACCGACCTTGACATTGACTACAAGAACGACACTGACCTACGATATGTACTGTGGAGGATCACATGACATAAAGCATGGCGAACAAGACACGACTCTCTCTCTCTCTCTCTCTCTCTCACACACACACACACACACATTTGTGTTCTTGCCGCCTGGCAAGTACCTTGGACACTTGAGTTTGCCCGAGTCGAATTGGAGCTTTTCCTGGGAGTCTGGCAAGTGAATCAATAAATCGCTGTGTCCCAGTATTATTTATAAAGTAAAAGTTTTCAACACATTGTACTGACTGCAGCTACACGAGATCACTAACCCAAGTCCTTCATGCAAGTCAGCCTCCTCCATCTTCCATGTAAAACAAATAGAAAGCTTTCCTTGTTTAGTGAATAAAATTTAAGCAATAATCCAACTGGTCACCAAATATAGTAGATCACAGTTTCTAAGCACTTATTTTGGATTTGGGGTGAATGTTGGGAAATGAAAGCCGAACGAAAAATAATAAGTATTGTAAGTCAAAGAGAGTTCAAAACGGGAGAAAGTGTGCACTTAAAAGGATTTGAAGCGTATCATAAAGGAAGCAAAACAGACAACAGCACAGAAGAGAAAATTGAGAAAAGAAAGTTTATTCACCTTAACGTCGGCAAAAATGTTTGAAGGTTGTCCCATTAGTCCAAGGCTAATTCCAAGGCACATGTACTACTACATCCCTTACAAGTACCAACACTAAAGACGAAGCAGTATGCATTCCCATCTAGAAATAAAACAGTACATAATTTGTCATATACATGCATGTAATTTTTATTCGTCTCAGAAAAGAAATTAAAAATAATTAGCTTAAGTTCAGCACAGCTAAAGAAACCCCCCAAACCCTATATATACATTTGTGCCAATATTTAGGGCAAATATATTTCACGCTGAATCTCATTATTTTAAACCAGCACCGAAAATGTGTAGTTTCCTCAAATGTCGTGTATGGTGTAAGGGAGATAACTCAATGAAATACATTGGATGTAGTATTTTCTTTGCCACATATAGAACAGTTATTGTTCTCCCAAATCACGTTATACAATGTAGCCTTCTGTGAACATGCCAATATCACCCCATGCTATTTTGGATTCCCGCGATGGGACCCAAATCTAGAAGAATGGTGTGGGCTTTTTTGGACAGAATGGGAAATATGTAACCAGTGGAGTTACCACCAGAAAACGATTGTCGTTTTATGAGGAAATTCCACAAGAAATAGTTGGACAGAAATCAATAGGATCAATTGAGAGTCAACAGAGGGTTAAAGATGGCCTTACACTAATGTCGATGGGAAATGCTAACTAAAAGAAATTACTTTTGTCTGATGGTATTTCTGGTACTACGACGAAAATGAATTCATCCATTATCAATTGTATCAAGGATTTCAAGAAAAGAAAGTATGCTTAAAGGGACAATTGATGCATAACATTAAAAAGAATGTGGGAAGGAAGATCACGTCGATAATAAATTACCTAGAATTACTTCTATGCCTGCGTTTCATGCATGATAAAAAGTGATCTACAACTAAAACATCTTCCTTGAGCCCAATATTGCGACCGAACATCCCTCGGTCATTTCCGTCAGGTCGGAAAATAAACCTGACAGGAATGACCGAATGAAGTTCCGATCGCCCTGTAGTATTCGCTATCCTGGTATACGTCGTGCTTTTCTATAACTAAATGGTTAGTGCTTATACGTGATTTATTACGACCTATATGCGAAAAATTTAATATTTGACCTAAATCATCCACATGTACACTGTTTTCAAATATCGTATTAAATCATGACAATGTAATCAGGCCACAAAACTCTCTGGCTGCCATAGCTTACTTTATCAAATGCTCCCCTCCAAAGCAATTATGCGTTATCTTCTGAGATTTTATATATTGTCAATATCTGACAAAAAATGCACAATAGCCTTTGTTTTTAGAAAATTTTACTATTATAATTCATAAATGGCGCCTACGGTACACGTTTTTATGTTAAGACTGGGAGGCTGCTATTCTCTATCGATATCACGGTAGCAACTATTGCACTATGCATAACAAATATTTTAACAAGAATGTTTGGTTTTTTTTTTTTAAATATTCGCTTAATAGGCAAAGTTTCATCTTGTCGCAGACTTCTAAGTACCATCTGTACTCGTGTACAAGTCAGCTCCAATTGCAAACAACATAGACCGAGTAGTGCTTAATATGCGCTGAAAAAATGGTGTTAACCCAAAACAACAAACATGAACCCATTTCAAATCCCTGTATAACGTATTGAAGAAAAGAGGCATGTATCTTGCAAAACTAATACCTCTTTCTCGAGCTTGCATGTGTGTCCAACAACAACGCTCAATATAATGCAGGGGCGCCTGCTGAATTATTTGGGTGGGGGCAAACATGTAGTGCTCAGTTATTAAGTTTGATGGATGTAAACCAAAACATGTTTAGAGGCGAAATCCCCCTCCTTAGGGCACCCATGGTATTACGTAACATTGCTACGTCCTCCCAAGAG
The DNA here is from genome assembly GCA_016617855.1 of Megalonaias nervosa. Classification (NCBI taxonomy): domain Eukaryota; kingdom Metazoa; phylum Mollusca; class Bivalvia; order Unionida; family Unionidae; genus Megalonaias; species Megalonaias nervosa. Next base: position 1,463 of record JAECUM010007029.1, on the reverse strand, counting down.
TGCACAGCCTTGTGGTTGGGAGAGACGCTCGCATGTTTTAGTAGTAGATCAGCAGAGTGCGATTGGTGTAAATAAACTGACTGTTGTGGATATTTTAAGTTAAAATCAAAGTTATCACCTAAATAGAGATATTAGTGGATTATTTTTAAAAATTGCAAAATTTAACGCAGGTATTTATCTACTGAAATGGATACCGTTTATCAAGTAATTATTTCTTAATGCCACGTGAACCTAGCAGGACATAACCGTCCCACCAAAGAACTACTCATTTACTTAAAGGAGCACTACTGCATGATATCAATAAATATAAAATTCCAGGAAAGTCAAACAAGTGCTGTCCTTGTAAACACATCCCTTTCTGCCCCATAAAATACAAACTTCCAGATTTGAAAAACGGCGACGTCGGTTTTCAAGACTGTAAATAGCGTACAGGAATAATGTTCACATATTCGAACAACTACGGTTCCCTTAGAAGTTCATGATTCCATGTAAACATTAAAATTATCGAAACCGCACATCCCAGAAAAAGAAATGTCTTTTGTGGAAAATCTTACTGTACATACGGGATTAATTTGATCAAGAAAGCGGAGATAGATTAAATAGAAGACAGGCCAAAAGACACAATGGAGCTAGATGCTTCCAACCTTTATGGAAAATGGCTTAAAGTAAGTTCACATGAAATAACGAGGGGCGTCTGAAAACCATTATACAAACGCTGGATTATTAATGCTCTAGAATCTAGATGGTATCATCATTTCCTGAGCAACGCTTGCAGCAAATTTAAATAACACTTATATTTTACATTAATGATAGAGGAATGGATATCATTAAATATAACGAATAAAGTTAGCTATGCTGGAAATTAACGTGGAAGGTGAATGTGAATATATATATATATATATATATATATATATATATATATATATATATATATATATATCCTTTTGATCTTTAACTGAGTGCATGACTGCAGTGCATGTTATCTACATAAACAAAAACGGTTTCTTGTGTCATTAATATTGCTTAATGAAAAGAATTGTTGCTCTTAAACCCCAATTCAGTTGCTTTACTCAACATTTCATTACTGTGCATTGTATGGACTGCAGATGCTTTCAGCAGGGTATCATACTTTATGAATTGTTTTGGTTTATATTCCTTATTTATTATCTTTTCTATTTTCAGGCATCGCATCACATAAGGGACCTTTAAAACCATTGTTTAACAGAATTATTCAATCCAGCTTAGCAGAGGCCTACCCTTGATTCTTCTCTTTAGAATCCAAAACCATTTTGTCTGTTTATACCCATTGCGAACATAGTTTACTCTGTTAGAAGTGTAACTGTTATGGTGAAGGATGTGATGTGATGTGATTATGATTTTTAACGTAGCTTTAACAATTTTTCAGTCATATCACTACGATGTCTGCAGTGTGGAAGTTTATAGTGATGTCTAGCACTGGGGCA